>VWZV01008843.1:577250-679283 GCA_013397155.1 Irena cyanogastra
CGCTCATCCCCGCCGCGCCGCGCCCGCAGCGGCTCCTGCCGGCCGGGAGCCAGGCACAGCCGCGCTGGGGCCGGGCCCGAGGCGGGGGAGCTTCGGCGGGGTCCCGCAGGTTCGGGGGGGCTCCTCCGGACGGGGCCGCCCCGCGCTCGCAGCGCCAGAGGCGAGAGCTGAGCGCCGGCACCCGGCCCTGAGCGACGGGCGAGGCCGCGGCACTGCGCGGGAAGAGGCTCGTGGACTTCTGGGAAGAGCGTTGTGGAGCCCTGGGAAGAGCTTGGGGAACCTCTGGGAAAGGCTTAGGGGCCTCTGGAAGTGCCTTACGGGGCTCTGGGAAGAGCCTTACGGACCGCGGTCGTGTTTCAGGGTCTCTTGGGCCAGTCGTGGAGGCAGCAGAACGCTGCCATCCCGATGGGTCCGCAGGGCTCTCCTGCATTCTGAGGTCCCTGCGATTGGGGTGGCGGCACTGGGGTCACAGCGGGGCTGAGAGTCAGCCCTGCTGCCCAGGAAGCCTCGGCCCCCCAGAGCTTACTCTCTTGGTCTGTGAAGTCTTGGCCAGCTCAGCGTTTGCCCTCGTGGCCTGTCCTTGTCTGCCCAAGGAGCTGCCACGGTGGAAGGATGTCCCAAGCCCTGCAACCCCCCTGACCACTCCTCCTTGTCCCAACAGGATCGTTTTATATCAGATATCAACCTGGCACTGATGCTTAACAAATAACTGCTTGGCTTGGTTACAAAAAAACTTACCAGCTTTACCCATCATTTAAGATGTAAAAAAAAAAAAAAAAAATTGTTTGGGAAGAAAGGGAATGTATCAGTCCCTTGGAGATAAGGGGTTTTTGCCTTGTTAGGTATAATTAGACACACAGGCAGGAAGTAGGACTGCTGTTGCTTAGGTGATAGGGCTTTCCAATTGCTCACTCCTCACTTGAAGATTTAATCCATTTTGTGGCATTAAATGTATTTCAACAGCAAATAACGATCGCGTCATATGCAAGGAATGAGTGTTCTGAGTGAATAATAAAGCAGTGGGGGCAAACACTCACAAGCAGAGACATTATTTTAATGCAAATTATCCAAATAATAAAAAGCAGGAAGGGAAAGATGCAATTTTCTGAAATTGAACTTTCCGTACCTATTCATACCTGAAGAGCTGACTCATAACATTGTTTTGGGCTTGATGCAATTAATACCCTAAACTGGTTGATCTAACATTAAATAAACATTTGAAATAAGTTAAACCCAAAACCTCTCGTGTGAAGCCTTGGGAAGTTTGGTAGTGTGAATCCTGAATGCGAATGCCTGGGTACGAATCCTCTTTGCCAGTGGGGTTCAGTCTAACCTCTTGGAATGGAAAGGACTCTGTGACTCCAGTCTGGCTTAGATGCAGAGAACAGCTTTCTCTGAGAGCTCCAGAGTGACCAGAGATCCTACTGGAACGACTTCTCTGCATCAAGACTAGAGGAATCTCAGAAATATTCCTTCTGCCTGCTGTCACTGCTGTACCCGTGCCCTGGCTGTGCTGGACCTGCCTTCACACAGCTCAGGCTTCACACTGATTTCCTCGTTTTGAGCCAAAATTACCTATCAACAGCACCGTGCCAATCTCAAACACAGGTCCTCGTGTTTTTGCAGTAAAACCCAGCCCTAAATCTCATGCCTGTTTAATCTTTCAGTGTTTATTTGATCTATGCTGCTGCCTAGTCTTCAGCTGCTGCTGAGAGAAAGGCTTACGATCTCCTGTGATGGCTGCACAGCAGGAGGAAATGAGTTTCTGAGCAACTAAACCCCTGTTTTCATACGTGTTTCTAGACATATAAAAATGAGGAGAGAAATAAAAGCAAATAAATTTCAGAGTATAAAAATTGTTCCCCGGTAGAACAGTTTTCAAAGTTTTGCAGGAATAACTTATTTTTAAGCCTGTGTGAGACACTGAGTTTCAGTACTCTCATCTGTCACATTATGCTCCTACTTAAAGACATCAAGAGGGAATAACTGTGTCAACTCAGACAGCAATTTTTATGTCACTAAGTTCTGATGGCTAAAAAAAGTAACATGTGAAACAGAATATGAAAAAACCTATGTCTACCTCTGAAAATACAACAGCATCTGAAAACAATTCAATTCAGTAGAATAATATTAATGCAACAGGAGCAGTATGTGCATAAACAGGCTGCTATTTTGTTTCAATCACAAATAATTACATTTCCATGTGTCTAAATTCCCTTGTCACGTTCAATGCCTCTAGGAAACATATGGGAGCTTATAATAATGCCATGTACAGCCTCCACCTGGATCTTGACCAGAGTTTAATTTTTCCCTCATTAAATTTGACTTTTTTTTTTTTTTTCAGTCACCAAACAGATTTTTCAGAAAAATTTACACTTCTGTCGTTCAACTTTAAATTCTACTTATGGGTTTAAGCAGATATGGGCTGTGTAAGACATGCATGATTTTATTCCTTTCTTTTTCTTCCTACTCTTTAGGCTGCTTTCAGCCCTAAAAACCTGGCTGGTTGTTGTGTCACCTAAGGGTGCTGAGCCCTTGGCTGGATCAGTGCTTCCCCCACCAGAAGATGAAAAGTAATTTCCTAAGACTTTGCAACAACTGAGAAATCTGCCTGGCATTTGGCATTCTCCCTAGAAGCGTTGGATTTCTGGGATAAGCAATATGGCTACAACTATTTCTGTCATTATTTTAGAACACCATGTGCTGGTGCCCTTAACAAAGCAAAAATTTCATTCCAAATCCTGTAATTTTTGGTGTGCCTCATGACCATTTGTAAAAGAGCATCATCTGCCTACTTTTGCATCAAACCCAGTCCTTTAACCTCTGCCTGGGGGGGTTTAGAACTTGGATGTAGACTCTAACAGGGTTTGTCTTACACAGGTAAGAAGTACATGCAGAAGCACATTTTTCTGGAGCCTCTTCCTGCACCAAGTTACTCTCAGATCCATAAATCCTCCTACAAAATAAGTAATCTCAGTACTTTGGCACATTCCAGTATTTCTGAATAAAATACCCTTTGTGACTTAGGAGGACCTGCTGAAGAGAAGAGTTCTGATGTGATTTGTAGGCTTTAGCTGTACTTTCAAAATCCATTTTTTTCTGTGTGAAATCTGTGGGAAGTTTTGCTTTAAAAGAGCTGCCCAGGGAATTATCCAAAACTTGGAGCTTGTTTATTTTGAATATCTTTTAATAAATCAGTGAAGATAGTTTGATATGCGGATGGTTTTCTCCCTGCTATAAGATAAAGCTGGTTCTTGTTAGAGTCTTGTCACAAAGCACTTTAGAGCAGCATTGCCTCTTCCAGTTAATTACCTTTTTCCTTTGCTTAAAGCTATATTTGATTATATTAAACAAGGACATTGAATGGAAAATTCTCTCTCAAGATCTGCCCTGCACAGCTTCTTACAGGTGTAAAATAGGGAATTTAAATAAAAATAAGAGTGAAGCAGCAAGGCTGGGGGCAGCAGCTGTCAGACAGGGGATCCACTCTGCTCTGACATATGTTCTCAAACTGAATTTTTCCCTTGTGATCATTTGTGCTCATTCTCCCAGTGGAGAGAGGCTTCGTATTAGGTGGGCATCAGATGGCAAGCCTTGGAAAAGTAGATGGAAACAGTGCAAATAATTATCTCTGAGCGTGCACAGAGGCGTTTGTTACTGCTGCTGTTGTGCTTTAAAATATCCCAGCACAGAGGGGATTGGAGAAGGAAAAGCCATTTACTGATTTTTCAGTTTAATAAATCCATCATACCCCAGGCTTACAGAGAGGCAGAAAGATGAACCAGTGGATTTACAACGAACAAGCTCAAGGTGAGCACAAGGATCAATTCCTGAATCCTTGGCTAGCCCAAGCCAACATCAGAGCATGTTTTACTGAAGGTGATTTTTACTGATGGTACCTAAGTGTCAGCCAAACTAAAGTCCCATTAGCCCAGCTAGTCAGGACAGATCTGGAAAGAATTCCCTTCCTTGGCAGTTTCAGCATTGCGATTAGGCTTGCTCAGCTCATCCCTTTCTTCTCGGAGACATTTAAAAAATGTATTTTTCAAACTACAACTACTAGTTTGTAAAATAACAGAGAGACAGTGTGAGCTGAAAGGATCTCCAGAAGGGAAGCAGGGAAGCACTAACCCAGCCTAGCTGACATTAGAACGAAGCCACACTCGGCTTTCACTGTGGCAGAGGGTGGCAGCAGATTTTCACGGAGCACACGTGCTCCTTTAAGCACACACAGAACTACTCAGTGGTCTGGGTGATCCTCTTAGAGCCCTTTTTTGGTTTTTTTTTTACCCTTTTGTTAAGGGTATTCATGAGCACCTTTCAGCAGCATCGTCCCTTAGGCTACAACGTGTGGGTGATGCCTAAAATTGTTTCCTAGGATGGATCTGAAGCAGGGGTAAAACTGCAGCCACAGCCAGGCAGGCAATGCTGCTGGCACAGAAAACAGCACAGAAATCTGTGCAAGGAACAAGTCCACTTGAAATTTGGCTTGCAGTGATGATAAATCAGTAGAGCCAGCCAGGTCTAAGCCAGGTAACTTGTCAAGGAATGTCTGAATCTGTAGAAATAGGTCTCTAGAGTCAGTGTGTCTCTGAAACAAGAGTCCACAGAGTTCTACTAACTGGACTTTTTTTTTCTCAATGGTCACAGAAATAAGTCCTGTCCCATCTCCTGTTTTGTTTTATAAACACTTCTGGTTTGTGTCTAAGTTTTCATTTGATTTACAGAAGCAAAAAAGATCTGTGTAATTCTGTCTTTCCTCAAGGTGCAAAGTGTATAATTACAGCAGGGAACACTTGATAAACCAATACATCTCATCCTGGAGCTTTGTCTGTTGAACCAAATTCCTCACTGTCCATCACCTGGAGAAGAAAATGGATTCTCAGAAATCATGAGTATATTTGCAGTGGTTCCATTGGTAGGAGATATTCTTAACCTGGGTCACTTTGCCTTTAACCAGGCAGATGCAGCCCTGGATCAGGAGCAACTTGCCTGGTATTGCCTAAAGTCTCTGAGTTTTATCCTTCACCATTTTCAATCACTCCATCAGCATCTTTAATAACACTAAACCAGACTGACTGAATTAAAAGTAGTTTTATGCCTAAGTGTAAATCGAAGGGGAAAAATCCATTGATGTCAGTGAAGACAGAATTCCCTATAGAATGTATTCTGTTTGCTGTTTATTTGGTTGTTTAGGAGATACCTGTAAGAGGAGACAGGGGACAATTGGTTATTATTTTTCGGGCCTGGGACACTTAATTTTTTTTTTGCTGTAATCTACAGCACATATTGCAAAACCAGTTATTCCTTCTAAAACAACACAGACAAAAAAAAAAAAAAAAAGAGCCAAAATAACTGTATCAGTAATTTAAAGTATTTGGGTTAGATCTGAAGTGTTTCCATCTTCACAGCCAAAAAAATGTCAGTTTTTACCATGTGCCTGCCTAGGGTGTCTCAGGAGCAAAAAAACCCCCTCAAGTAAATAAACAGGTTTAAAGAAAGGCTGTAGACAACACTGTCATGATTGACATCACTATATAAAAAATATGCTAAAATATATATATATATATCAGTCTGTTCCTGTAAAAAGGCACAGATACAGCTAATAATATCACCAAGGTAGAATGTGCAATTGTTTTTGTTATGGATTTTTATACTTGGCTACTTCCTGGTTTCTGATTCAGCAGGCAGAACTTCATTTCAGAGCATTGCAGCTTGTGTAGTAAAACTCAGGGATTTTTCAAACTGTAGTGTGGTGCTATAATTTGATGTAAAAGCCAATGATGCCAAGGAGGGATTGCTTAAGAAGTTTGGTAAATTATGTATGATGTCTTAATCAGAGACTTAATTGCATAAACCTGCCCACTGGATCAGCAGTTCTCTGCTGCATCCAGAATTCTGATTACCACTTTCTGCACTGTTTCCCACTCAGAGCAGAACCTCATTGCACTCTGGAGCTGCAGCAATTTGTAGTGGATTCACACTTGGCCAATGTGCTCTGCTGCTTTACTAAGATCAAGGTCTGCCTGTAAATTACTGGTCATGCTTCATCCCTTGTTTATTTTGCTCAGTAGCCTGTACCCCAAAGTTGATATTTGAGGTTTGGAGCATTCACTCCAAACTCCAAGTCGAGATTCCTGTGGGAATGCAGCCTTTGCTGGGTCAGGTCTGTCAGCAATGTTACATATAAATCATAATTCCCACCTGAGCACATATGTTCAAGTGTTCTGAGGACAGCTGTGATTCACAGCCCCCCCCCCCCCTTTTTTTTTTTTCTGGAATGGAAGTAACTGAAAACTGGCACATTCAAGTAGGTTTTATCTCTTTGCATTTTGAGGATAGTTCCCCCCCTTAGCATAATGGATGGAAGGCTTAACACTTCCCATTTCTTCAATTGCATCAATTGCTGTGAATAAGGATCTCATTTTCACATGACTCCTATAGACCTGATGGACCTAAATTCAGTGAAAATTACATAAAAGTGAAGAGAGCAAATGTAAGTGATGGCTTGGTAGCACTATTACTATCATCTACTTTGCATAATCCTGTTAGGGACAGAGCCTGGGAGCACATTCCACAGCTTTTCCCAGCAAGCTGTGGCTGGAAGCTTTTTGCAAAGACACAGAGCTTCTCCTCCTATTCAGGATTTTTCAATTGCCACAGCCATTCATGCTGGTTTTATGCTCCTTGAGACAGTCTCAGAGGTAAAGTATTAAATGTAAGGCATTTTCTGAAAGGTAGGAAGGCCCCAATTTCTTTCATAATAGATAATTTCACCGTTTATCTATGTGAGACACTTAGAAAGAAAATACCTCTTGGATTTTATCGTGTGTGGTGGGGGCCATGCTTTTTAAAAATTCACAAATTCTGTCTTCCCAGACTGGAGCAGAGAAGTGAGGGATGAGGCTAATCATTCACACAGGGTTTGGATCCCACCCACACACCCTGGTGCTCCTGACTCATCCTCCAGCCCCTGCAGGAGGAATCAAGGATCTCTTACTCTTCTCCCATTCTTAAAACCATCTCTGATGAGATCTGAGTTACTCACACTTGTACATTCCCCAGAGAAAAGGAAATGCTGATACAGAAGGTGCCAATGTCCTTCTCCTGCCTTCCCAAGATGTGATCAGCCCTTGGGAATGGGGGTACAGAAGCAGCCTTTGCTACAGATTTGCTTTTGGAGAGATTATTGAAGAACATCCAAGCAATGTCAGAGTTCTGTGATTCCCCAGCCTTTTCATGCCTGGCCCAACCTTTTATCGCACTGGAGATGCTGCTGCATGGTCAAAAGAAATTAACGAGGACAAAAATCCTCTTTTTTTTTAATATCTTCACTCACGAACAATTTTTCCCATTTGCCAAGGAGTCCTGTTCTGGCTGGATGGGGCAGAGGCAAAGCTGACCCTTCATTCACACACAGTCAGTACATTTGTTAACTGCTATCCTCATTGAGGGATTTTTTGTTAACTCCCATGTCTATATGCACCTTGTATTATAGGGATTGAATATATGTGAAGGAAAATTTAATGTCTAATTTATATTTTCCAGACTTACTGTACCTCAGAACTGACTCCGAGTCTTTCTGAACACAGCTCCTTTTCAAGCTTTCTTGGCTGCTATGAGGTACCAAAACCTTAAAAATAAGAATTTCTTTTTGCAGTAACTTCAGAGAGACTAAATTAGGCCCAAGGTTCACTCACAGACCTGCAACAGGAGTTATTCAATCACATATATCTGACTTTCAAAAGCTTTTCTTTTTTAATCCCCCATTAGAAGCAGATGAAAGTTTGTTTGGAACCCAGGTACATCATGCCATATAATAGAGTTCAATGGACTTTAAGAAAATAATAAGTAAAAATCTCTTTTGCCTTAGCAGTAGGAAATTTGGGGCTCAGCTGAACTATAATCTGTCCTATTAACATTGCACACCAGAATTCTGAATTGCTCCTGCAATGATAATAAAACCATACAAGGTTTAAAGGATGGCTTTATCCCCAGTGTTTCATTTCCCCTGGAAGCTATTACCTTAAGTGCTCTCTCCTTTTGGTGATGTTAAATATAATCACCACAGTTTTTCATTTGAATGACTAAGTCTCTGCTAGAAAATATTTACAGCTGGGGTAAGTTTAGAACTTGCATCCACCAATGTCTTGTTTGATGCTTCTAAAGGAAGGGCTCTGTGACCTTACCAGAACCGCCTGACCTTGTTCAGGGTGCAAAATGCTCCAGCTCTGTTGAGTGGAAAAACTTTCCACCAAATCAGCTTTAACAAAGTTGAGTTTCTCAGAAGTTCCCTTATGTAATGGCCTGTCTCACAATGTCTTTTTTCCTTGATGCCTGGGTCTGCTGTTCTCCCTTTTACTTCTTAATCTGAAGACCAAATGCTCAGTAACCTAAGTGGAAAAAGACCTAAAATAAGAGGTGGAAAAAATAATGTTTGTGGCTAATTTTTTGTACTGAGCCGTTCACTGCCTCTGTTAAATGATGCCCTTTAAACTGGTCTCATCATTTTAATGTTCCTCTATTTTGTTTTTTTTTGTTTTGTATGGGAAAGATTTTCATCAGTGAAAGCAATAGAAACTCAGATGTAGGGTTAGCCCTGGGCCTGCCTTGACTGCTGTCCTTGTACAGGTGCCCAATGTTCATCCCCAGAGCTGCTTTTTTGTTGTATTCTCATTTCAGAAGTTCTAGTCCTGCTCAGAACAACATTTCATTGTCATTACCTTTCTGAGTGCCCAGCTGGGATGATCTGTGGTGGCTGTCATCCCTGGGGACAGCAAGGAAAGAGACCTTTCTCTCCATTTTCTGTTTGGCACTTTCTCCCCATTTTGTGTTTGGCACTTTCTCCCCATTTTGTGTTTGGCACTTTCTCCCCATTTTGTGTGTAGCAGTTCCTCAAGTTGTCTTAAAGAGTCTGGCTATTACATCCATTTAATTTCATTTCATTTCTCTCCATTGCAAGGGAGTCTGGCTGGTTTCTGGATATATTCCATGATCAAAGGTGGAATTAAATGGAAATATTTCCACCCTTAGAAAATGGCTTCACCTATCAGGTGTGTAGCTGTTTGTGTACACGTGTGCAGAAGTGTAATTCATCTTCAAGGGATTTAGGGAGAGCTGATGAATTTTTCACTATATCCACAGTCTGATCTGGAAGAGGAATCCAAGACCACAATATGCTGCATTCACTTTGAATTCTTTTAGTTATTCTTCTAGGATCAACTTAGTGGAGTTGTTAAGAAAAATAATCTAATCTCATTTCCCACTTTACCTTTTATTGCTGCAGTTCATATCTGTATATTACCTTATCTCTGTGCCCTGATGGGATTGTTGCTAATTTATTCAAATTCAGAGCATTTGCTATCTGCTCTCACTATGATCAAGGTGGGCCCATGCAAAACTGTGCTCTTCTAATCAGTTTTATTAGACAGGATTGCTCATTAAATGCCTTTATACTTGTCTTCCAGACCAATTTCTGAAATGAATTTTGACAACAGCTGTTTGAGGCTCCTGTTTCTAATATAGGTAATAATCAGGTTCATAATAAGAAGCTCTTTGGCAAACATATTTCTAGAAAATGAAGATTACAAACTTACTGGAACAGTGAATACTCCATTCGTGCTGCTCCCTTTACTCTTCAGTTGTGAGCAAACAATACTTTAAACAATCTAAACATGATGAAGTTTTATTTCACTGGGCTAAATCTGCCGAGTTCAGTCACTGGAGCTACTCCTAATTCTTTAATTCATCTTAATCAAAGAAACTTCTTTTGCCACCAAACTCTGCATTTTAATTTTCAATTTGAAACAACAATTGCCAATTACATTGTAAAAAATGACCAATCATGGAAGATAATGGAATTGTAAAACTTTGTGACCTATTATAACAAGAGGGCAGCTGAGGAAAAGCTTTACATTTTGACTGTTAACTGCATTGTGAGTCTAAATTTTTTCTCATTTTTCTGTTCAACTGAGTCTTCTACCAAGAGATACTATATTAAAATTGGTTTTCTCTTTGTCTAGTTAATGAAAAGTTATAATTAAGATAAGTGGGATCAAGCATCAGATCTCAAATAGATGTTATTGGGTGGACGCAGCTGTATTTTTCCTGCTTTATAAGTCTTTTTGGTGTTAGCAACTGGAAACCTGAATGTTCTTCAGAATCATCATTAGTTTTTTGTGCCTTTGCATTCAGCTTCAGAATGAAAACTCTTTGTAATCCTCTGGGCTTGATGCAGTGCTTCCATAGACTCCAGAGCTCACAGGACTTACAAATTCAGGTCATCTCAGGGGAGGGGGACAGCCAAAGATTAATGCAGGACAATTGCTTGGCCTCCTGGTACACTCTGACAGCTCTTTCCTTTCAAATTCAATGTAACTTTACAAGCAATTAAGCATAGCTCTGGCTTCCTAAGGCAGAAGGGTTTTAAGAGTGGTCAAGCATCTTGTGGAGCCCTGCTGATGACACTGGTGTCCCTTCTGTGATATTATTGCAGATGGCAAGGCAGAGCAGTAACCATTCCTAGCCCAAAGGTTTTAGTTCTCCAATCTTTTCACAGGTTCCCATCCCCACTCCAGGTACCATGGGCTGTCAATCCAGACTCAAACTTCTCTGAGTGTCAGAAAAGGTCTGATGTTAGTCCTCGTGCTCTAAATCCACCTCTGGGAAAAATCCTGGCACAGAGCTAACGCTTACAGAGCTGGAACTGTTTGGAATAAACTGGTTTAAGTGACAAACAATTTATTTTAAATGTTGTGTCTATAGAGAGAACAGTTTCAAAAGGGAATCTTAGTCTCTATACAGATTTTTCTTGAATGTCACATAAAGCAGAAGTGCACCTTTATCAGAAAAGAAGCAGTTTTGTTGGAGGTTTAGCAGCAGCAGCAGTAATGGTGCTTTTGTAGATGTTTTTTTTTCTTTTTCACTTTGAGTAGCAGTGGTGAATTTGTCCAACATCCCTGTGGTGTGTGCAGGGTTATGTCTTGAAACTGCAAGAGAGGTACTGCTGTCAACATTTCTGGTACATTCTGTGCTTCCCCACTCTCATGAAAACAAATTTTCTGGTTTTCTGGGTTTTTCTTCTCACCATGCCACCCCAGACATCTGACTCCCAATGTATACATTTTCCTATGAAGTTAATCCCACACACCCTTAGATGCAAGTCTGTGACTAAGTTTGTCAGAATTCTTTGTCTCGATGCTTTTGTGCTTCTCTGAGGGGCACAGCAAGATAAGAAGTGGCCAAGTCCAGCTGGAGGTGGGCTCCTGCCTGGTTTCTGCAGGAGGAGAACAGACTGTTCAGAGAATCATTTAGCAGCTGTCTATTAGAGGCAGAGGCATGTGATTTTGGGGGTAGTGAAACTTGGCAAGAATTTAAATTTTGAAAGAAAAAACAAACCAAGCAAAGACAAGCAAAAAGCTGCCAGTCACTGACTTCCTTCTGCTTTTACAGCGAGTTTAATCTTGTGTTTCATCCCAAATTCACATGGACATTCCAATTGTTGTGTGCAGCACCTGAATAAGAATCTAATCAAACTGACAATTTACAAAGAAACTTGTTGAAAAATGCTGCTCAGTGCAAGAAGTTTTGGAAATGTAGCAGAGAAGCTCACCAGGTACCCATTTTTTTTAAAGTCTGAAGGGCTCTAATGTAATCTGACAAATTGAATCTGGGATGGAGCTGCTGTGCTGAATTTCAAGGCCCTCAGCAATGAAGAAAGTGATAAACTTTGGTTTCCTTCTGCCACTGAGGTAGGATACGTTTACAAAACAGAATTAAACAGACTGAAAAGCTCTGGTCCAATGCTTTTGCAGGAACTAGGAGATTGGGTTTTAGGATACATCCATGTGTAGCTGCAGCTCTGCTCCCCCAACAGCAAGGATGATTCACCACATCTGCCTTGACACAGGAGACAGGGCTTGAATTCCTTCCTTGAATTCCTTTTGGATTCAGCACTCGCTCTGTCAGCTCTCCTAAAGCTTTCCTCATTACTTTTTGTCCTGTGTCCTTCTAACCATGCTCCCCTACCCCACAAACCGGGGGTCTGAGATTCTCCTCTGGATTAGCAGAGCCTTTTCCCCACCTTTGTACCATAACCCTGGAAATTTCTTTAGAAAACAAGATTTCTGTTCGGTAAATCCCTTTTAACCAAGCATCAGTACATTAAGAAGAAACTATCACATCTAAAACAAAAAATAAAGTTGCCATGAAAGCTGAGGTTTCACCTCAAAGTGCAAGAAAGGCAAGGAATTATCTGAAGTTTCTATTCCCTCCCAGTTTGTATGTGGGAAGTGTTCAGATACTGTGCTGATGAGGGGTGATATAAAATGGTTGTGTAATATCAGAGTTTAAATAAAAGGGTGTGGAAAGCCAGTGCAAAGATGTGTGAATTCCGAGGAAAATTCCAATTACAATTAATCTGGATAATGCTGCAGAAGGATTTTCACTGAAGTCCATTCACCAGCAGTTGAGACTCCCAGCAAAACTTTCCTTGCTCTTCAGAAAACACCTTTGAGCAGCCCATGATTTTAAATACTGTGAGCATCCACACAGTCAGTTTTTGCAAGGATGATCCCTTAGGAGGAAGAGAATTAGAAAAATGCTTTAATTTCCTTTGCTGTTCAGCTGCAGTAGTTCATCAGGACGGACAGATGAACATTTCTGTTTTCCTGGGCAGACAAGCATTTGGCTTTGTCCTTTCTGTTGCTTGGAGAGCTGCTGAACATATTTTTAAGTAGAAAACTGTGTAAAACAAGAACTGAGGTGTATCTGCCTGAGAAGAAGCTGATGCAACAGATCTGAATCTGCCATTCAATGGAAAACTCAGAAACCAAATTTTTTTGCTAGAAGAGTGAAATAGCTCCTAGAAAATCTGCCTCACAGGCATGAAAACCACAAATATTTATATTAGACAGGCAGAACAAGCTGGAAGGATAGGAAAATGCAGGTGATGAGGGAGGGTGGGTCTCTCAGATTTGAGGGCATCACCAGAGGCCAGCTCAGGGTGGGACCAGCACAACCAGCACAGGTGCCCGTGGTGTGTGCTGTGAAATCCACAGAATCCTGTCATCCTTGGCAAAAGCTGCAGCTGCATCCTCTTTGTCACAGCCATCCCAGCTTCTGGGGCTTTAGGCTATGTCCCTCTACTTCCCCTTCTCTGCAGGAGACAGAAAAGATGCTGCTGCTGCATTTATTGCTCCCTGTGCCAAGATCCTGGAGTGTCTGGAGTGCTGAAAACACTTGGATAGCGCCGAGCGGAGCCGGCTGCTCCCTGTTCTCAGGGTGCTGACAGCTCACTTCTGGAAACTTAACTGTAAGAGGCAGCAATTTGTCTGCAATTTCTGAGTTTTAGTTCTTTTATTCAGCCTTTAAAGGGTATTCACAGTACAAAGTGGGCAGAGCAGCACTGCAGGCAGAGGCTCCCAGGTGCCCTCTCCATTGACTCTGGGGCACTTGGCTGCAGCACCGTCTCACTGAAGCTGCATCTCCCTGTTTTCACCTGGGATTCCAGCAGGGCATTTAAATCTGCATTTGTAAGAAAGCACATCTGGAGCATACACTGCCCTTAAAAGTGGGAAGAGCCTGTAAAATGTCAGGATTGGCCAAAGCCATGACTTGGAACTCAATTGTGGATTTGTGCTTGAGCCGGGAGAGAGTGGCTGGGTCTGAACCACGACTTCAGCATGGTCTGAGGTCAAGCCTGGTTTCCCAACTCCTTTCTCAGGGTCTAAATCCTCTCTTCTGTGCTTCAAACTACTGCAAGCTATGAATTTTGTGGTTTTACATTCCTGAGAAGACAAAAAGATTCTCCTTTAGCTCGTAAGAGACCTCTTATTGTATGTGATAAATTTGATCAATGTGATCTTCCTTCCACCTGCTGCATTGCTGTTTTTCCTGTCTCTGCTCTAGTGCCACTGATATTTGGAGCATATTTTCAAGAGAGAGTGGAAAATTCCCTATTCCCCATATATTTTTCATCCATTTGCTTTCCCTAGCCCCACAAAATCCTCTGATGATGTCTCTGCCTTCTCTTCTGCCATTAACAACGTTTTGTGACAAGAGCTATAGTTGCAGTCAGCATGGAAAATTTGCTGTTATTTTAAATAACCATCTGCTCTCCCCACAGTCTGCTACCTCACCCTTAATTTCTTTATTTTTTGGATGTTTATTTTGATTAGCTTTGTCACATGGTGCTATAAGGAAATCTTGCTTCGCTTCACACGCTGCTGCCATGTTGATACAGAAAACTGGCTTACAACCAAAAAGATGCTATTTTTTCCATTCCCTCTCCTTTTTTGTTTTTTTTCCCCAGAAAAAGTTTTATGTAACAAAGCGTTGTGTAAGGAGGAGAACAGCAGGGAGTACATCAGAACTCATGGATTTTATTTCATCTCTGTCATAAATCCACTATGGCACGTTGGGCAAAGTTAGTACAATCCAAATTTTCTTCTTTGGATCAATGTGAGAGCTACTGAAACCTCTTCAGTAGATCCACAGTCACACATGTGTAATAAGGATTAAACTCTAACCAGGAGCAAAATTGGAATCTTGGAAGAACCTTTTATATCAGGGAGGAGCTGATGCACTAAAATAGGTCATCTTTGTTTATTTACATTAAAATTGCTGGCACACAGATCTTGAATCTCAGAGTAATACTTAAATGTGGATGTTTGATATCTGTGCTGTAAATGCTGTTTCTCCATTAGATGTGCACTGACCTCAGTGCACAAGGTTGTGGTAACTAAGCAGCCACAATTCTGGGTGGGAAATCTGCATATGTGGTGGAAATGGCCCAAACCACAAGAAATCTCTCTTTGAGGAGCAAAAAATCATGAAGAAATTAATATTCATTGTGAAAATGCAAAATTAACTGGTGTGGTTGAATGAAGAAATGCAATTTGGCTTCCTGGGAGAAGCATTTTCAGAGGAAATAGGGTCCCACTGAGTCCTTTGCATACATTACAGCTCCTGCAGATCCACGGGGAGCAGAGAGAAGTGTGGGAGTACTGGGAGTGCTGCTGGGCTGCTGTTCACTTAAACTCTGCTTTGCCATAGGGCTTTTCTCAGTGTGGGCTTTGGGTGTACAAACCAACCCTGCTGGCCCTGGAGGTGAGACTGGAATCAAGGCACAATTACCTTAATGAGCCTTTTGGAGAGTGTTAGTGCACAGCCTGGGTTCATTTATTCTCCTATATCAGTGCAAACTGAGTAATTCCACCAGAAAAAATGAACAGAGAATGAGGTCCTGTGGTTCTGTCAGGGATTTCAGAAGTTCACTTCAGGTGTAACTGTTAGGTTACAAAACACAAGGGATTCCTCCAAAAGCTGAAAAAAGACCTCTGTGACTGTTCCAGCAGCACATGTGACTTCAGGGGAGTGTGTGAAAAGCAGCTCTTCTGCCACCACAGCAGTTCAGCTTCTCCCTGAATTAATGCTGTAAAGATCTCATCAGGTTTTTAGATACATTTATCTCACTTTTCCTGGGGTATTACAATCCAGTTTCTGCAAACTGAACACCAGCAGGGCTAGTTAGCAAATCTGTGCTGTTTGTGCCCAAAACTGCTGTCAATGAAAACAAGCAGCAGGAGTGTCCCCCTCAGGATGGATTTTCCTTTATCCTTCCCTTTGTCCTAATCTCCGTTCAATATTGGCTTCTGCCAGTGTTTCTTCTATCTGCCCACTCTGTTAGGTTTTTCTGGAAATAAAACCCCAGACCAATAAACAAATTTAGCCAACAACAAACTTGAAAAAAGAACCCCACCAAAACAAATGAATCAACGAAACAAAACTACAGCAAAATCCCAAGCAAACAAAAAGCCACAAACAACAAGAAAAACCCAAACAAGCAAGCCTACAAAGAACAAACAAAACCCCCAAACAAACAAGACAGAAAAACCCTCCAAACCAGGAAAAAAAAAAAATGAACAAGGGAAAAAAAAAGCCCAAGAAACCAGAGTTGCTGCAGTGATATGTTAATGCTTTCTAATATTGGCCTGCAGAAAAGAAAATCTTCATTACTGGTGACAGCTAAATCAGCAATATTTATCTTATCTGCAGAGTGCAGCCATGGATTCACACAAGAAATGCCCTTTTCCTGAGCACAGCTCTTTCTCTGGGCTGCTGCTAGCTGCACTTCAGTCCTTGTGGGATTTCATTGAGTTTATCTGGTGAATTAACACCATGAAGGACTAGAAAGTGCATTATTTCCTACAGCACAGGATACCCTCTGCTGCTGCTGCTCGGAGAAAAGCAGTGATGGATGAGCAGAGGAGGCTCCCCTGTCCCAGCCAAGGGAAAACCACATAAATCTTGTTAATGCAGAGTCACAGACAGAGAAGCTGAAAACACTGGTCCAGAGGATGGATTGAGATGTCCTGGGGAAAGTTTCCTGAGCTCGTTTGCAGAGTGCTCTCTTCTGGTTACTGCTAACCTGAGGCAATAACACACAACTCTCAAACAATCAGCAAGAGAGAAACTTTTGAAAACCTTAAGTGACTTCATTTTTTAAAGGGGAAGAGTAGCAAAGGAAGTGTCTATTAACTCAAAAAACAAAAAAAGTCAGAAGTACTCAATATATTTTGCCCCAGCTACACTCAAAATTATCTTTTGCCTTATCCTGTCACATAGATTTTGTTCAATGTCTGGGTGCATGTCTTCTTTATATGGCAACACTACTACTCACCAGAAAATCCCATAAGACAAATCCCATAAGAATCCTTTTGTATCAGTCCCTTGTAGATGTGTCTTACAGGAACAGACTCTGTCCTGAGTCCTTCTAGGGTGTAACTACTGAAGGAAAAAGGGTGGATAAAGCCAATGATAAAGTTACAGTAAGCCCCAGCTGCCCTGCTGGACTGGAGAGCCTTAGGTGTCCTGAAAAAATAGAAAGGAAGGCTGACTTTCAGTGGGTCAGAGATATTTCACATCTTTCAGCTTTTAACTCATTTTCCACAGGAGTTATTGTGTGAATGAACTCTGGGTTTGTGTTCCAAATGATCAGGTGTTGTTTTATTTCATTTCATATGACAGGAAGAGTTCCTGAAGGAATTAGTGCCTGACAAACCTCTTGGCAGAAGGTGGCCTGGCAAGGGGATGGGTTTGTTAATGCTCTTCATGGAATCCCAGAAAGGTTTGGGTTGGAAGAGACTTTAAAGTTCATCTTGTCCCAACTTTCCTTTTCTCCCTGCTTCTCCAGGATCTGCCACAGGAATTCCCAAGCTGGGAATGTCCCTCCAGCCATAATCTCCAGCCCTGGTTTCAGACCTTTTCCCAGGACTGGCATTTTTCAGGCTTGGGATGGCTGGGCAGAGTGATACCACCAACCTCTCCCATTGCTCCTGGGTGAGCCAAGGGGGAGGCTGTTGAATGATGTGAATTAACCCCTTCATGCCCCCAAATCTCCTGCTGCAGAGAGCAGGGCTCAGGAACCATCAATCACAGCAAAGCTCCCAGGAAACCCCTCCCAGACAGTGCCCAGAATCTCCAAAACAAACTGCAGAGCTGGGGCAGTGCTGTTCAGTTCAGGGCTGTCCTGAGATGGCACCTGGGAGCCAGGATTCATCTCCACAATAGGAACATGCTAAGGACAGCCTCCAGAACCTGGGAGTTAATTTACTACAGGAGAACTGGCAAGACCTGGAGGGTGAGCACTGGGGGAATTGGAGTATGAAATCTCAGTGCAGTGCAGAGCTGAACGTGAGGCACAGAGCAAAGAGCCAGGGTGCAGGGGGGGTTAAAGCTCTGACTGACACAAACTCCTCTCTTCTAACTCAGGAGGGGTTTAACTGATACCTGTCTTTAAATCATTCTTACCAGCTGCTGTCTTTTCCTAATTATGCCTAATTATATTTTGACTCTGAAAATTGTCAGGTTACACAGTCCTACCCAGATTACCTTTCAACCAGCTAAATCAGGAGTAATTGGAGGCATTGCCCCAATATATAATTTACTTGACAGCTGCAACATGTCCTAAATTTCCACAGGGGTTTCACAGCCTCACTGAGTTCTGCAGTGCTCATGGTGCTGGAGTGTTTTAAAGCCAGTTCTGAAGTGTTTCCAGCCACAAACAGGACCTGCCCACAGTGGAAATGCAGCAGCCCCTTCCCTTTTCCTTTCTTTTCCTTTCCTTTTCCTTTCCTTTCCTTTCCTTTCCTTTCCTTTCCTTTCCTTTCCTTTCCTTTCCTTTCCTTTCCTTTCCTTTCCTTTCCTTTCCTTTCCCACTTCCAACGTTTTCAGAAAGTTGGTGGCACTGGTTTTTGCCAAAACACTAGACAGAAATTATTAGATATATCAAACCAGTGATTGTGTTTACTCATTCATGAAATGGAGACTTAGGCGCCTGTGACACAAGAGAATCTGAGAAAATTTTTAAGAGGTAAAAAAGCCAGCTCTCCCCACTGGAAATCCCCCATCCACTGAGCACCAGGAGAGACTGGCCAAGCCTTCTGCTCCAGTGGTCACACAGCAAAAGGTGCTGAGAGCCACGGGCCAGTGTGACACAGCTCTGAGAACTGGGAGCACTGGTCCTGGCTTGCAGCCTGCCCACACTAGGATTTGAAAGGTGCATGGCAGAATTAAAGAAGACTCAGAGCTCTTGCCCTGTTTTCCCTCCTGGTTAACTACTTTGTTGTTACCTCATTTGTTTTGTGCTCTTTAGTGGGATGCTGACCAAGCTGCTCAGGGAGACTGTCATTAATTATTAAGAAATTGTCTAATCCATCAGGACATCAGTCCTGCTATAATGCTTCCCCTGAGGAGACCAAAAGAGCTTTGAGTAAGGAGTTGGAGGTGTTCCAGTGAGAACATGCAGCCCCAAAAACCAGCCTTACTTCTTAAGTTTGTTAAATGAAATTTCCAGATGTTTTCTTCCCTCTCAGCATTGCACACCAAAAATGCACAACAGTCAGTTTTTAGAAAATGCAATTTGTTTTCTGGAAAATAAATATTGCTGAAGGGACTAAGAGGCAGGATCCTGAGGGATGAAGTGCTCCATGTCCTTTGGGCACCACCATATTATTACATGAAAAAATACAAAAGGTCTGACCAAGGACTACTTTGTAGTCACAGTAACACATTACAGCCCTGCTGATCTTAAAGCTAGAATGGAATAAAATCCTCTGGTTTTACTTCCAGGTGCACCACAGACATGAAATATCACCCATTTACCTTGCTGTTGACCTATTTTTGTCTGACTGATACATGACTAGGAGGATACCCAGGGTCAATCTGAAGATAACAGGATTTTATTTACTCTATTGCAGTGTCTGACCCCAACTTATAGGTGCTGAATTTTGTTCCTCTGGGACATTAAGCCAGAGCCAAGTATCATCATGTGTCAGAGATGGCAGAGATTGCCCACCCTGGTCTCCCTCAAAAAGGACTTTGGGCAATTCCACCACTCCTCTGCCAGTAATTCCCTACTGTGTGGCAAAAGAAGTTGAAAAAGTGCAGCACAGGAGGTTCTGTAGCTGGGTATGAATAAGCTCTAAATCTGTGTCTCTCAGTCCTTCCACTCTGGGAGAGAGCATCTGAGCCTTCTCACTGGCATTCACTTGATGGCTTGAAGCAGGAAAAACCTCAATAAAGCATTATCTGTGAATCACTTGAATTTAAGAAGAGGTTTTCATTAAATCCCCTGTTTCCAGCCTTTCTTCTCCCCTCCTCTATTAAGGCCATGAATTAGGAGTGGAAAGCTCACGAGCTGCTCTCTGGAGTGATAAGGACACCTCCCCTGAGCTGATTAAAAAGCTTCTTTCCTAGCCACGAGAGCAGGGCTGTAAGCCTGCAACAGGCTCTTCATCCTTAGATGTGATAGCTCCACTCTCCCTCTGCAGTTCCAGGTGGCTGTGATTCATCTTGGAGCTCTTGATAGCCAGGACTTCTCAGGATGCTCTGCATGCTGCTGACAGCTACAGCTGCAGATGCCTTTTCCTCTTGAGGCCAACACTGTGCAGCCCCTCTCTTCTTTAAAGATGTTTGTGACAGGACTGTGAGCCGAAGCTGCTCAGAAACAATTTTGATGGAAAAAAGCTGGTTCTTTGGAACCTTTAAAGGAGCAGAAAAAAAAACCCAGTTTGTGTAAAGCTTTTGTCAGAGATTGGTTTTAAAGTTCTGTAAAATTAAATTTCTTGTTGAAATGAAAAAGCATCTATGTCACTCTCACTGTCCCTTTGTGATCTTCAGAACAGCCTTAGATGATTTTAATCTCCCTCAGTGTTTAATTTATCCTCCAGACTTTGAAGCAAATACTGCTTGCATCATCATGGCATCAGCATTTGAATACATCAGCTTGCAAATAACACAGTTCTCCTTGCCTACATTAAAGACTCTGCTAATCCAGGGTGAGAAGTTTGAACGTGGCAGATATTATCCTGACACAAGAAAGCAGCTTTCCAAAGGAAAATAATCTCTGAATGGGTTTTGACTGCTCTAAGAGTATGTGGTAAGTTTAGCAATAAGTAAATCCACTGTAATTTCACTAATTGTTTGATTAGGGGCAATTCTCTAGACATTCTAATGTGTCAGGTTTTCAATGGCAGAGCTGACAGATTGGTCTCTTATTTTCCTTTTGCTATAAATCATGGAGTGTGACTTGCTAGGAAACTCAAAGTATGGAAATGAGACACAATGAAATGCAAAACCATGCAGGGACTGGAGTGTTTACATTTCATTCTAAGCAATAAGGCAAAGGAAAATACCTGAGGAGGGAGTCTGTGTGTGCAAATGGTTCTCTCAGAGGCAAAATCAAACTTTACACAATTACATTGAGGCACAATTATGTGAAACACAGAAATGTATTTTTTTTTGTAAAAAAAAAAGTCAAAAAGCCCCTGTTTGTTTCATCAATAATAAAGAAGTGACAGCAAAGGGAGTGAAGGTAAAAGAGTTTAAATTTGATAGTGAAGGAAATGATGAGAACAGACCAGCTGTGGCATACCAGAGGGAATGGGCCTGGATTCCACATATTTCCAGCATGAGAATGTCCTCAAGGATCTGGAGAGGTTTGTGCAAATAGAAATGGCCACTGCTGCCCTGGGATTGAGATCAGGATCAGGGGGATCTCTCCCTGGCCTGGGGTTCCCCATTAAGAGACAGAGAAGAAGAGGAAGAAGAGGAAGAAGAGGCTTTGAGGCTTTGTCAGGACATTGCCCCAGGCTGAGAGTTTGGGTCTCCCGTTCCAGGTAGATCCTTGTCTCTGCTTTTGTGCTCCATAATCTGCTTTAACAAAATGCAAAAATCTTTGTTAAGAAATAAAAACCATCTTTCAAGAGCTGCCCTCCTTCTCTCCAGGAAATCTGACATTGTCTTTGTCTGCCATCCTGGCCTGTTTTGTGTTCCCATCTATCAGCCCCTTTTCCTCATTAAATCCTGCCCTGTTTCTCCAGGTCCATGTCTTTTCATGAACCCCAGTGCATTGCCAGAAAGCCTTGATGGATTTCAGTTCTTGGAATTGCACTGTTTCCTTCGTCCTGGCATGTGGCTTGCATGCAGATCTGCTCTTTAAAGAGAGCTGGAGCATCACTCAAGTGGATTATAGGGAGCTGGCAGATTCCAAAGGCTTTGTGAAAAATGCCTGGTTTTTGGCAGGCAGATTGTCCCTTGAAAAGGGAATTCCATCAAAGCTGAACTTCTCCGCATCCAGGAGCTTCAGATAATTTGTGAAACACATCCATGCTTCATTTTTGCCCACAACATGGATAACTCTGATGACAAGAAGTTATTTCCCTTTACCATTCTTTTAATGTCCCATAAATTAGGAAAGAGCAGCAAATACAACAAGAGGCCATTATCACTTATTATTCCATAACCTTTCTGTTCAGACACAGCCTCTGAAAAACTAATTAAGGCACTAGTGGTGGCTAATGCATGCACTCCAAATAATGCACACTCAGGCTCTGTTTCCAGCCAGAGCAGCTGAGGTTCATTAGCATTGCACACTAACGAGTGAATTCAGTCTGGGGCAATGCCTCCCGATTAAACTTCCCACAGCCCACTTAACTGCAGCTTTGGTGTGTGTTTGACAGACACTTTAAACCCCCTGGAGACCCTCTGCTCTCCCCTTTGCAGAATCTGAAGGGCAGATTCTGGCTGCTCTCAGCTTGATTAGTGACTTGCTCCTTCCGTGGAGTTTAAGTGAGATGAACTGCAGGGCTGGGTGTTGTTCCACCTGGGCAGAGGTAACAGAATGGGACCAAAATGGAGATCCTAATAAAAAAGGGTTAATTTTTAAGGTACCCCATCACAGCCACAGCTCAGAAAATTGGTTTCAGGGAAGACTCTGGGCTGAGATGCAAGAAATGGGTCAGCCTTAAATTTAAACTTTAAACTATGAAATAGTAACAGGACAAGGGAGAATGGCTTTAAACTGGAAGAGAAAAGGTTTAGATTAAATGTTAGGAAGAAATTCCTCCCTGTGAGGATGGGGAGGCCCTGGCACAGGGTGCCCAGAGCAGCTGTGGCTGCCCCTGGATCCCTGGCAGTGTCCAAGGCCAGGCTGGACAGAGCTTGGAGCAGCCTGGGACAGTGGAAGGTGTCCCTGCCCATGGCACTGGATGACCTTTATGGTCCCTTCCAACCCAAACCATCCTGTGGTTCTGTGAAACTCTAGTGAGATTGCAGAACCTGTTTCCCCAGCTTGTCTGTTCACAAAATTACTGCCATGGCTCTTTAGGAAGAGTCATTCCTCCTCTGCCTTCAGCTTCCAGCGTGTTTGCAGCAGGCCCTGCCTCTCAGCAAGAGATGTGCAGTGCCTGTCACACTGGGACTTACACAGGGAATGCAGGAAAGGTGCAAATTGACCAAATTGCACAAATTTGTGCTGTGAGAAGCAGAAGAATGGACAGCCAAGCCTTGGAGTCTCTGACACACGGGGATGGCAGGTTGGACCGTGCCCATCGCACAGGGATGACAAGTTGTAAAAACCCAGTCAGCCAAAAATCCTGCAGATGAAGCTGCTGGAATCACCAGCAGGTGTTGGGAAGCAGAACCAGCTGAAGTGGCTGCCAGACACCCACATTCAGCAGGATGGGGATCCCTCTGCTCACGGCGTGGGTTTGATTGAAATGAGATTCAAACAGGAGTTTTTTTCCTTACAGGTGGCAGCTCTATGCAAATATGAAAGTGAGAGTTGATAAATACACACTTAGGGATTGCTTTTATCATCCATTTTTATGTTAGAGTTCTAAGTTTTTCCTCAGGAAAGTGAAGAAACTAATACTGTGTTAATAATTAATGGCTTGGCTACTTGAATTGCTGCCCTTTTCACTTGTGTGATCAGCTGGTATCCACAGCTTTTCAGAGTTTTTTCCATTAGAATGAGAAGTGATTGATGTCTGCCTTGGATCTTCTTTGGGATGGATTTATGAGGAATATACACAAATTTTCAGTGAACATTGCAGAAGAATAGCAGGCAGTTCCCTTGATGAGAAAATCCTTGTCTGGACCTCCTGTGTGTGCTCCCTTCAGAGTGATCTGCTTTTCTGCCTCTTCTTGAGGAGCCACAGAAGCCCAGGGAGTCTGAGAGAGCCCTGCTCCATCCAGTGACCTGTGCAATACAAAAACAAGAAGAAGTGCCAGCAGCAGGAGGTTTTTTTGTGGTACACTTTGTTAAATTGTGCTTTATAACAAGCACAGGGCACTACTTGTGGCAAAACATGATCATGTCTAAAAGCAGAGAAGTTCCTTCAGCCCCTCAGACTGGGAATTTCTGTGTACTCCAGGGAGCTGATGTGTCACCTGGAGCCATCTGAGCTGTCTGAAAGGTCTTGGTGGCACCATTCCTGAACCCCATGGTCCAGGAGCCCTGAGTCCATCTCTAGCCTTCATGGTCAAGCAGAAAATCCTTAGAAATCATCAACAACTCCAAATACAGTATAAAAAACTCCCCTGAGTAATAGGAAAGGCATCTGGGGAGGCTGAATCAGCAGAGAAAATGCTTTCTATTACTCTTACCTTTGTCTTTCAAGTGTACACCATGGACAGCATTTCCTCACAACCCCATCAGCTTCAGTGCTGTGTTCTGAGGAGGTTGTTTGGATTGGATTCCAACACACACACACACACATATCTGCAGGTTCTCAGTGCCACAGCTCCCTTCTGGCAGTGTCCCCTGGCTCTGAGATGTGCTGTTTCACCCTGTGTGCTCCCTGGCACCAGGGGGTGTGCCCCGTGTCCTGAGCTGGGTGGGCATGGACGAGACAGGGAATTAGTCTGGCCTGAGATAGCTCAGATGGCAAAAACCCTTGGCATACCTGCCAAGAAAACTGCAAATGTGCTTCAGCTGAGTCTGTCAATGTGAGAGGAGCAGAGGGTTGCCCAGTCAGGCAGAAGATGAATTTGTGCTTGTTCTGTCAACTGCTGGAGACTGGAGTGTCAATATTGAGCCTAATAAACTCCTAGTTTCTAAAACATTAGCTGGGCTGGGATCTTGTTTAATAACAATCTGGTGCACCCCAGACCATGCAGTGATCTGCAGGGCTGTCTCTGGGCTGGTGGTGTTGCCAGTACTCTGGTTTCTCAGGTCTGCTTTGGTGTGTGATTCACTCAAATTAAATTGTGGCCTTGAGCGGCTTCACTCTCAAACCTTCCATGTGCAAAGCCAAGGAGATAATTTAAAATAAAAGCTGGGGTCTAGAGACTGAGAGATTAATATGTTTTGTTAGATTTCTCCAGATAAGCTGTAGCAGAGGGCAGGTACTGAATGAACACGAGCAAACATCCTCGTGGGGAGTGTGTGACACACAAACCCCATGGGCAGCCCCTACGAAAGGGCCGATAAAATCTCTGTGACTAGTCAGGCTCCTAAAAGACCAGAAGCTAAAAGTCTCAGATCATTCTGTGGTGCAGACAGCTGTTTCCCATCCAGCTTGCAAGGCAGTTGAAAGTGCAGGGAGAGCTGATGGATGGCTGGGTACCAAAATGCTTTAATTACGCTGCCTTCCCCAGAGTTCATCTTTGTGACGTGGACAAAGTACAAGGAAAATATTGAACACAGAGATTTCTTTCCTTTGTTTTTGTCTTGGCTGGATTAATTAAAGATGTCATTGATCCTGACAGGACTGCCTTGGGGTAGTATGGCTGATGCTGTCCTTGCTACAAGTAGCTGGTGATGAGGGTAGACACAGGGATTTTTTTTTTTGTGTTGTATTATTCCATTCGAGTCCACTCGAGTTCCTTTGGAACAACATTTCTCTTTAGAATTATTACATTCTCCCTCTATTTATTGGTAATGTGTGGTAACTTATTCCCTGACACGGGGAATGAAATTGGTTGCTGGTGACTGCAGGGTTTTTGTTTGAATATTCTTTAAATTGCAGAATCACAGACTGGTTTGGGTTGGAAGGGATTTTAAATCTCATCTCATTCCATGCTCCTGCCATGGACAGGGATACTTTGCTCTACACCAGGTTGCTCCAATCCCCATCCAGCCTGGTTCTGAACACTTCCAGGGATGGGGAATCAACAAATGCAAAGCAATAATTTAAAAAGAAAATGGGAGACACTTCCTACCCTGTGCCCAGATACCTAAGCACTGGTGAAGTAGAATAGTGCTCATCTTGCAGACATCCCAAAGAAGTTCCTAAAGATTTCCATCAAAGCCAGAATTCAGTTGTCAAATGCTGGCAGACGGGAGCTTCCAAAGACGGGGAAGGGTGGAATAAATGGGTTTGTGGGCAGAGGGCAGGTGACAGGGTCAGAAGCACAGGACAGATCCATTTCTCCCAGAGCCCTGCAATTTATCCTGTGGCTGTCACTTCCACTTGAAGGGTCTGGATTGAGCTGGTGCCCCAGAGGTGGGTGGTGGGCGTGGAGCATCTGCCTTGGTTCTAATGAGGCTGCAGCCATGGCACTGCTTGGGTGCCTTAGAGGCACAAATGCATTTATTGCTGCAGTACCCTCTGGCTGGGCAACAATACTAAGATTTTTTTCTTGTTTTCTTTATTTTGGAGTTATCGGAAGAATAAATATGATGTTACAGGTCTTGCAGAGCAGGAACTGAAGTACATTATTCTCACTCCCAGTCTAACATCTTGACCACAAGACTCACTTGTCAGGTGGCATCCTAAAAACCTGTTCTATTTAATCTGTTCCTCCAGGGACTTCTGAATATATAATATATACCTGCTGAAAATAAATCTGCAGAAGATAGAGTTTGACAAGTTTTTCACTACTTTTCCAAGAGTGTGATCATTTTTAAATCAGCTGTTTTCTGTATAATAAATTATTGTCTTTGATAGAAAAATCTCAGTTGTACGTTGGCTTCTACGCCACGTCCATTTATGCTTGATATCTCTCTAAATCAGTGATGGCTAAATTACAGGTGACTCATGGACAGTAATCAGTGCTAAATCAAGTTTGATTCCTCTGATAAGAAGCCTGGAAGACAGAAATAAGATGTCTGGAACTTTAGACCTTTCCCAAGAAACACCTTGTTCTTCCTCTAAACCCAACAAATGCTTGCCTGTTATCAGGGACAGAAATTCTAAATTAGCCTGTTTGCAGAGAGATTTCCATGAGCAGTTATTTATTTGGTGGGATATAGTTTCAGGAAAGAAGAAAAAAAAGAAGAAGAGCTGTTGTCTGTTGTCTTAATTTCTGTGGGAATATTTATTTTTCCCCCAGTTTTGGATTCCCTTAATTGTTCCTTTCTTCCTTTCTTGCCATGTTCAGGCCACTCCCTGAGCCACACTAGGCCTCTAACAAGAACCAGGAAATGTAATTATTCCCACTCTCTCTGTTTTCATTATGTCTGTATTAATAGTCTTCCTTTTCCCAACAAGCTCTGCTGACAGGGAGCCATTACCATATGATGCACACAGACTGAGCACAAATTCAGGTTAATACCCCAGGATGCTGTGTAATGCCCTGTCCTGCTGCTGGGCTTAATCTAATCCAGCCTGATAGAGGAGGCACACGGCACAGCTCAGAGCTTCAGAGCACCATGCATCATCTTGCCAAATTTTGCAGAGGGCTGCCTCAAAAGCTCTCATCCTGCACCAAAATCTCCCACTCTGACGTACAGGGCAGTGGTGGCTGCTTGTTTCAGTGCCACCCTTCACCACCTCTGAGGGAAGGAAGGCTGTCAGAGGGGCATCCCAAAAATATCACTTCAAAATACCATCCCAAAAATACCTGATCCAGCCCCTGCACTCAGCTCAGTGAGCTCTTCTCCTTGCACCTTCTGTATGAAAATGGGCTGGTGGGGTCAGAGGGCACTGAGGGTGCCAGCAGAGGGTAGGGAGAAAGGGGCATCCTGTGGCTGTATGCAGCCACCCAAAAAAGATTAAATTAGAGGTGTGAACACAGCGCCTTCCTGGATCCTGCCAAGAAGTTTAATTAAAGTCACTTGCTGTAGCTGTGACCCACTTTCACTCACAGCTATCACATCTGATGTGATGTTTTGGGAGATGGGCTACAAGAGCAGAACAGCATTTCCATCTTTCTGGCTTTTTTTCCCCCTTTCTGAGCAGAGGGAATGACAAACTCACTTTGCAGGCAGGAGAGGATGATGAACTTTTTATGTTGTAGTTGTGGTAAAAACCACTGACACGTGACATGGCTCATCTGGATCCCAGCTCTGTCCATAGCTCTTCCAATCCCACAACCCCTTTTTCTCTAGGGTAAAGTTTAGGTGGAGAGACAACTCTCTCTGAAAATTTGAGTAGTTTGCCTTTGCTTCTTCTGTCTTCTATCCTCACGTGTCCCAGTGAATTTAGAATTGTAGAGTCTGTGTTGCTCAGCAGGGCACAATCTTATCTCTGGCTGGGACAGGTCTTGCATACAATACATTTCCAGGTTTTGGCAATTTTCTGCTCCCTATCTTGCAGGTCACTGCCAGTCATTACTGCTGTGGCACCATTACACACCTCTAGGGGAAATTCCCACATCTGCCCTGGATCTGCTGAGAGGCAGAGGAGTGCAAAACGATGCACAAAGTGTTGGAAATTGTTCCAATCATGCTCCAAGACTCATCTTTGACCCTGCTGTTTCTCCTAAGAATAAGGCCATACTGTCAGCCAGAGGAAACAACAAGGTAGAAATAATTTGGCTGGTTGTTTTTTCATTGTGATAAAGAGGTTTTAGTCTCCCCCAAAGCAGTTACAGCTGTTTGATTCATTGGACCTTGGTGTAACTCCCTTTGGCAAACCATGCACTGAGACCCAGAGCTTCCACCTGCACATCAGCAGGAAGCTCCACTTTTCTTTCCACAAAGACACAGATTTATGACAGCTGCTGCCTCCCCTTCGTTTCTATAGCAGAGTTAATTTAGATTTATCATTCCTTTCAAATCCAGGGAAAGTTCCAGTCCCCAGCAGCCCTCACAACCATTCATTTTCTAGCAACAATAACTCTGACTAAACAATAGAATCTTGCTTGTAAAGACTCAATAAAAGTTATGCTGATACTTGAAGGGAAAAAAATTGCTTATCTTCAACCCATGAAAGGAGTAAACTCACCCGCCTGTCACAGTGCTGAGCCCAAAAGGAAATTTTTGATCTGATGCTCCAAAATCTCTGGATTTTGGCCAGAGTGGAAACCAAATGTAGACAAGGGGTGTCCAAGATAGAGCAACATCAAACCCAGAGGGATGTTGGCTTTGCTGTTGTCTAGAGGTGCTACAGTAAACTAAATAAAACTTGGCAGAAAGAACTTCTACCGTAACATCAAGGTTTTGCCAACTTTCCTCATTGATGGGATGTGACAGGGCAGAAATATCACACGTCCAGGCATGCATTGCAGTCTCTGCTCTCAAAGGCACTGCTTGCACCTCAGGGTGGACTCCAGTTCTGCCCTGAACAGAACCAATCCAAACCCCAGCAAACTGCCCACTGCTGGAATAAAGCACCTTCTCCAGGAGCAGGGAAGGAGAGAGAGAGCCAGGAGAAATGGCCATTAGCCAAAATATCAGACAAAGAAAGGTGCTGAGAAAAGATACAACAACTCTGAGAGATTCCATTTCTTCCAAAGAACGCTTTGGCTTGAGCTCTTCTCTCATTAATATCATTTCCCACATTTCTGCCCTTGCTGTATATCTTACATCCTGCCACTGTTGAAAAGAGATGCTGGAGAGACTGAAAAACATTGAAATCACAGCTATATCCCAATTCATCTTTTCCCTCCAGTCCTTCTTCCAAAAGAGAGCAGTAAGAGGCATCCTAAACCAAGAAACCCTCCTTCCAGCTGCTCCCACAGCTGCTGGAGCAAATGGTTTCATCCCTGCAGAGGTGGATTGCTAATTGCTTCGCTGCCCTCCACCCTCCCCCAGTGCATCCAATTCTCATCAGGAGCAGCAAATGATTGGCAGAGAGCTCAAGACTTCAGCAGCTCCTGCTGGGGATGTCACTACAAATCTAGAAGAGGCAGGAACACAAGGAGACAAGCCTGGCAGAGGATGGAAACTGCAAAGGGCAGCCCACTGCCCTGGCACAGCCTGGGCCAGCCTGCATCCTTTCAGGGATATTCCTGAGCTGAAGGAAGAGCTTTGCACTGTGCTCAGAAATCAATTTTTGCTTTGTGTCCATGTTGTTTAATCAATATAATAAAAGCTGAAGTAGCTACAGGTGCCTTTGATACAATAATAGTTGGCAGTCAGAGACCTAAGGTAAATAAATAAAATTTGCAGTAAGTCCCTGTGCAGGTGAATGTAATCTTGACATTTGCTCTCATATTTAAAGCCTGATCTATAAGATCATGTCATAGAATCATTAAGATTGGAAAATACTTCTAAGGTCATCGAGTTCAACCATCTGCAATGGGAGAATTAATTTCAAAGGCTCTTGAAACAGGCTTTGGCAAGCTCACGTGGTTCCACATGAGAGATTAATAACACTAAGAGAGGTTTTATCACAGTCAGATTATCAGCAAGACACGACAGAAACTATTTGGGCCATTGGGAATGAAGAGGCTGTGAAAGCCAAAGACATACATGAAAAACAATAAATGTTAGGGACTGCCTTCTCTAATTAGGATTCAGAGAATTTAACAAATGGGATACCTTGCAGAAAATTCTTGGCTAAAACCAGATCCTCTAGGTATTGAGTGCCAGGGGTTTCATGCATACATTTATTTCTAGGCATAAGAAAGGGAAGGTGAAAGTCAGTGATGCACAGACCAAGCTGAGAGTCCTGTGGTAGTAAAGGGTTTGGTCCTTCCTCTACCAAGCTGTTCCTTTTTGCTCCTCATGAAACAGCAGCAGCTGAGGGATATTTAAAGGTCCAATGTATGGAGAACTGAAATAACTAACCCTGATGGAAGAGCAGTGTCAGGAGGGTTTGACAAGATCCCTCCAACACTCAAGAGTCTCTGATTATCATGGATTATCTGATTATCAGACATCGTGGCACAGCTGACAACTTTCCCTTGCATGGCCAAGGTGAAAACTCCATCTGTGCCCATCAGGCCATGCAAGTACTTGATCAGTTCTCTCAGGGCTGAGCAGAAACCAGATGCCAACTGAACAGACAAATCTCTGACAGAACATTTCTGTAGGAAAAACAAGGGCTAATTTCATGCTGGGGTGATCTGTCCCTGTCTACCTGATCTTGTTTTGGAATACGTTTTATCTCTTCTTTCAGCAGATAATTACCTTCATACTACAGTTATTTTCTGTTATTTCCTGCTTCTCTTTCCTCTAAAAAAAAAAAAGAAGAAGAACTTAGTTTGTCCTTTTCCTTTAAGCATATGTCTTCTGACACATATAAATCAACATACTTAATAGAAAATATGCTTCCAGAAAGGATTTATAGAAATAGAAAGACCCGTCATGAAACATGCACAGGGCATCCATAATAGAATTACATCATGTGAATCTATTTGGAAACAATTTGTCATCTTAGGACAAAGCTATAGCCAGGAAGGAATGTTACATGGGAGCTTTCTCTTTGCACAACATATTGCTGCTAGCCTGGCTGAAAACCACAAACTAAGAAACCTTTTAGTTTATTTAAGTGCCAGATGCCTGATTTAAGGCGAGCTGGGCCTGATCCCAAAGCCTATCAGAGCTGATAGGAAATCATCCTTTGAATTCAGCTGGCATTGGCCCAGACTCACAAGCTGGTCCCTTACAGGCACATTTGTACCACAGGCAGTGCCACTGACCAGGGGTATTTATGTATTCCAAATGCTTTCCTTTCAGTCTGGATGTGGAGTTTAGGCTGTGCTTACTAACAGTTGCTGGAAATCATAAATAAAGGCTCTTTGAGTGTTTGGCCTCAGTTTTCAGTACAAACTTGTGGCAGTGGTGCTGTTTTCGGGCTGCCACTTCTGAATTCATGTGCTTGGAAGGGGCGCATTGTGAAATTTCACATTACAAAGTGACATTTTCACTATCACTTGGTCCCAGCCTGCGATGGGAACTTCAGACAGTGGGTTGTGGGGGAACAGAGAGGGAAAACCCCAGAACAATTTGGTTGTGTGCTGGCAGCAGGACTACTCAGAGATTCATAGAATGGTTTGTGTTGGAAGGGACCTTAAAATTCATCTGCCATGGGCAGGGACACCTTCTGCTATCCCAGGTCACTCCAAGCCCCATCCAACCTGGCCAGGGACACTTCCAGGGATGGGGAAGGAGCTGAGTGATAAATAAGCAATGAAAAAAATAGACCTACAGACACAAGTGGGTAAACAGAGAAGGTGATCATTTCCTCAGGCTGGCTTTTCAGTAACAGATCCTTTCCTTTGTTTTTCTAATCCTCACTGTTCTAAACCCTGATGTTGGGACACGTTCTCCTTCCAACCACATCAACATTTATTTATGTGGCTCTAATGTGGCAGGTTTTTAACTGGCTGGATGTTTTTGTCCACCTCCATTTAAGCTTCCCTCTGGCATCCCAGGATCCACTGATGCTGCCCTGAACACTGGTGCTTCAGTGTTTTGGAGACAGCTGGAAAAGCAGGGGGAGGCTTTTGTGTGTGACTCTGTGTGTGTGTGTCTGGGGCCTGATGAAGAGAATGAGCAGAGCTGATAATGGATGCTCACAATTAAATCCAGGCCAGATAATAAAATCAGGTGAAGAATAGACCTTTGGCCCCAAGCTTTAATTTCTGTTGGCAAAGAAGAGAGAGCATTAATGCAATTTCATGTACTGCTACCTTGATTCACTTCTCTTCCTCACCAACAAATACACTCAGGATTTGTGCACAGATTCTGGCAGAACTAACTGTAAATTCTTGCTCCCCTGTGTATAAATTCCAACGTTGGAAACCTGGCTTTACAGCTGAGCTCTCTGAGAGTTGCTTTGGCTGTTGAATCTACATCTCAGGAAAATCCTAGCAGAACTCAGAGAAGGGAGGGGTAGGCAAAGTCCCATCAAATTGTTTTTTCAACAACTGAGAGCTTGAAGAGGACCAGATCTCTGCTTCACCGTGGAGGAAAACCAAATCTGCCCAGATTTCCTTGCCATCAGGAAATAGACAATATAAGACAATATATTATATTTATAAGACAATATATTATTATTTCCAATATCACCATCATCCAGTGGTGATGGTTGCAGCTTGGGCTGCTTCAAGGGCTTTAAGAAAAGCCACTGGGATATGCTTTGCTAACCAGTATTTGCCCGTGATGGTAAAAATTAGTGTGTGATTGTCCTTGATTGCATAGCACACATCATCTCATCAGCCACCTTCCTGCTCCTCCCAGCCCCTCCTGAGTGATGCTCTTGGGATTGTGGCTCCTCTGATTCTTCTGCTGCTGATAGTTTCTGCATCACTTTGTGGATGTGCTTTATTTATGTTAATGCTTATATTTGTGTCTGTTTCTGCTTCTGCCAAGGTATCTTCCTGTTTAGTGAAAAACACCACTAAAAAACAAGTAGTGAGAATATTATCATTCCAACACAGGAATTTCTGCTAATCCAAACCAAAATACAGTGTCCAAACAGTTGGATTAACACAGCTCTGCTGCATATGGTATTGAGTTGCAAATGAATCAGAACATATTCTCTATCCAAAGGTGGACAGATGTATGACTTTGATAGAAGGCTGTGGACATTGGCTCCTCCAGGTTTTAAAATGCTGCCAAGGAGGTGGGAATGGCAGAAATCCAAACTGGGCTGCAGCTCTGCTTCACATAGTGCAGTCAGGGGGAATTTCAGCTATCTGGGGTTTACAGGGTGAAGGAGAAAGGGTCTGTGTCTGTCACTGCCACTAGAAATGCATATTGTAGGACAGAAGGGCTTTTTTTATCCTGTACAAATTGCCTCAGTTCCACTCTCCCAAGTAAACAACCAGCTACAGAATCAGCTAAAATGCTAAATGAAAACACAAGTTGAAAGAGAGCAGTGCAGACTAATTGAACAGGAAGAAAGGAAATATATGTGTAACAGACCTGAAAAGGAGACAGAGAGCTAATTAAATGTAGTACAATAATTTCACATAATGTCCTTCATATTCAGCATCATAAAATGTTTTGTCAGATCAGTGCACCGAGAATCAGCTGTGAGTCTGAAATCTTCCTAAAATCAGATACTTTTTATGTCTCTTGTGCTCTGCCTTCTTGTTGTCAGGCTGGTGCAGAGAGCTGCTCTGAGGGAAAAGCATCGTAGCCCATCAGTCCTTCCTGAGAGCAAGGTGAAACTCCACCATGTCAAGCAAAGAATGGAAAAGGGAGGGAAAGCAGAGACCAAAACTCTGGATTGGGCAACAAATCAGAAAGAACAACCTGCCACGTGCCTTTTCAAGAATCCATGTGGGTTTTTTTGAGTAATCCTTCCCAGGATTCACAAACTCCATGCCTGTACCTCTACATGTGGGGCGTGTTCCAGTATGTGTGCATGGAAGTGCTGCATGCTCTTTTTGGGTATTTTGGTGCTGGAGGTTGTAGGAGGGATATCTGTGCTCCCTTTTCCAGATGTAATCCTTCCACTGTCTCATTTTGGCTGTGCTCAGCCAAGGACTGCACCTGAGGGATGGCTGTAGGCACCTTAATTAATTCCTGCTTTCAAGTGACAGCAACACTCTCCCTGTATCAGTTTCCAAGAGTGTTACTCAGCATGTGCATGAAATTGAGGGCTAGTGAAAACAGCATAAATTTCACTATTTTTTGAGAAAAAATATTACAAGTGGAGCAAACTGAAAGTCACTGGAGAATGATGGGGCTGAAAGGAAGAAATTAAATACGTGAGCATTCCTTTAGGATACTGATATTTCTGTACTGGTGGTTTTATGCAAAAAGCAGAATTCTGAGCAATTTTGCTTCCTGCTTTGGCTCTAATCTTCACCAAACTTCCTGCTTTTCTGCTAGAAAATGTGCAGCCAGTTTTTTTCTGTGCCTGCAGCCTGAATCACAGCCACTGCTGGGAGCCACTGTGCAGCCAAGAGCCCGACCAGCACATGGGACAGCACACGCTGAACACACGTGGGTCCTGTTCCTGTGCTCCCAACACTCCCAGGGTCCAGCCTGCTGCATCTCCTGCCCTTTAACACATGGAGGTGATGCCCATGTGAGAGAGGCAGCTCTAGGCAGAAGTCTTCCCTTTGGTTTTGGAGAATTTTGCAGCAATCCATTCCGTTGAGTGTCACAAATGAAGGCAAGATTCTTCTTGCCGTGGAACAAGATTCTCTTGTTGGAAGTACTCAGTACTTAACTGCCTGTCTCCAGGAATGAATTACAATAACAAGGTAGGGCAAACCTTTTCATTAACTCCCTCTCTTAGCAGGATGTCCCTCAGAAGGGAGGTGCACTGCAGTTTCTGCTCCTGTTCTAATCTCTTCTGTGCTGCCCATGAGGGGACCACAGTGAGTCATGAGATGCTCTGCACGTCAGCTCCAGCCTCCTGGGCCATCCTCTTTGTTGGGATGGAATGAGGGCAGGCAGAGCTCCCCTGCCCACATCACAGCCTGTGGCTTAGGCAGGTGTCCCTTTGCCCATCAGTGAGCTGGAGGTTGCTGCATTATATGGTTTCCACGATGGAAAAAAGCACAATTATTATAAGGCGCTGTTATCTCCTGTCACATTCAATAAAATCAGCCTGGCTCTCTAAGTCCTGTGAGGAAGGAGTCAGGATGAAAATTCATGAGTGCAAGGTAAGAGACATTGGCAAATGAGACCTTCTGTCAGTCATCACCCCACAGGTACTTTTTTTAGGGCAAGAATGGGGTTGTGGGGCCTTGCTGTGTGATTTGCCAAGCAGCCCCAAACGCCCTCATGTAAGGACTGGTGGTGAAGGCAGGTTGTGTTAATGATCCCTGCACTGCACTGAGCTGGGTTATGCAGCTCTGCAGCTCTGGCTGATGGTGGATGTTGACTTTGCTCAGCAGGCCACAGTGGCTCCTTGAAGAGAAGTGGCACTCATGAAAGGGGAAATGCTTTAAAAGGCTCCAAAGCATGAGATGTGTGATGGATTCACATGAGTGGGCAGCATCCTGAGAGGTGAACAAACACTACAGGAAAAAGAGCTTGTGGTGAGAGCATTGGAGGGAGAGAAAGAAAGAGGCTCCTCTGCTGGAGCTGAGACTGCACCACTGAGGTGAGACCTCTGCTGTCAGCCTGGGAAAGCCAGGGACTGCTTGCTGTGGCTGCTCTTAGTAGGATCTCCACAGCTCACTTAATATTTTAAATTTAATACTCTAAGAAAGAGCAACTCACAGTGTTGTTGCTGCTGTCACAAAATGATGTTGTCCTACCTGTCCAAAAGTTAGGAGAAATCCAAGCAGTGACTTGATTTCTCCTGACATTAAAGCCCATCATGATAATTACTGAAAAACCCAAGCCCTTTGCACTGCTGTGCCCACTTGACCACGTTTGCTGAGGTTACCCAGATGTTCATGATGAAGTTCCACCTGGTTTGTGAGGAGAACCCCTGGGAAAGGGGTGGATGGTTGTGGGGTTTCACTGCACAGCCTGGCTTAGAAATCAGCACAGCTGGGGAGCCCGTGGTGATGTTTCCCAAACCTGCAGAGCTGAGGAGGAGCTGATACTCTTGGTGTCTGATCTGTTCTTGGAACATTAAACCCAGACTGCTTCTGTCTGGGCCTGCAGGGTTGAGATCTCCTGGGGCTTTTCTGAAGTGACAAAAAGCAAGTTGATTTTCTGGAAAAGCTTTTCTCGGGAAAAGCTTTACCCTACAAAGTGTTGGCAGCTCTCCACGCTTACTTTCTTCAGGGTACAGGGGGAAACTTGCTTAGTAGCTGGCAGAGCAAAGCTCATGAGGGAATTTTAAAACATTGAAGTGCCTGCAAATCAGAGATGCTGCAGCAGTCATCTAATGCACATTTATTTTGCATGGGAATTCTACAAATGCAGCTGAATAATAATATTGTTTTGCCATCCTGCTTCTTCTGGTATGAGGTGTTTAGCATCTCTGATGCAGATTCCCAGGAATATATGTGTTTAAATTCAAACTTGACCTTAGGAGGGGCAGAACTAATTTTCTGCTCGTGTCAAGCCCGAGTGATGATGAATTGTCAGGACCTGCCTTACAGATACTTTCATTTGGACCCTTTTGAGTATGGAATAGAAAATAGAATGCTGAAGATAGGCTAATCTTTGTCCTTGCTTTGCCAAGCATCAAACTGAAATAGCTGATGCCTTCCTGAGACACTTTGTCAGTGTCTCCTGGGAAAATGTGAGCAAAAGGCTGCAGTCAACATTTCTGCAGCTTTGTTCCAAACAGCGTGGTTCATGTGTGAGCCCACAAAAATGTGCAAACAAGGGATGTGACCACATTGCCCCTTATCTGTCAGAGACCCCAGCCCAGCCCCTGTTCCAGCAGGAGGGCAGTGCCACCAAGGGACCTGCCCTGTGTCAGCACCCAGCAGTTACTACAGAGGAGTGGGCAAAACTCAGGAACTTCTCCAAAGAAGCCAGGCACTTGTGAGCAGGATTTTTTTTTAATTGCTTTCCACCTGTCAGACTTGTCAGTGGTGAAACTGGATGTTTTCACAGAGAAAAAAAATCCTTCCCCCTCATCCACCCCCACATGTCCTGACTCCCCATGGCCCATCTCCAGCTCCAAAGTGACAGCTGAGCAGGTTTATTTCTGTCAACAGGAGTGGAGGAGGCTGTGAGAAGAGGCATCCCACAGCTCTGGTTCCTGGCTGGTATTTTGTGTCTGATCTTTGTTTGGGAATCATTTCCTTTGGGTGCTGTTGAGACTCTGCTGTGATCCATTCTCCAGCCTTCAGGCTGGTGCTGTTCCTGGGATGTGCAGGTGCTTTAACAACAGCCTGGCAGCTCTGCACAGGGTTGGGATGATCTGTCCCTCCTCAGAAAGTCCCAGGTGCCCAGACTGGCCTCTGGTGCCAGGTCCCACAGGTGGCTCTGCTTGGGCACAGAGGGAGCTGGCAGGGGCTGTGTGGGAGTGTTTGGAAACCTGAACTGGGGCTGCTCAAAGAGGAGGGTCCCTGGCACAAACCCAGCCTCCTCCTATGGGAGGGAACAACTGGAAAGCATGAGTGACGATTTTGCTGCAGAGTGACAGGGAAAATTAGGGGAGAAAAGAAGCAGTTCTCTTCTGCTGACAGAAGGAGACAGAGCAGCGAGCAACCCAGCCACAGCCAAGTTGTCTCCTGTATTCCAAAGCCCACCCTGCAGGTGGCCTTTTTTCCCTGCTGACATCCCTTCCCTTACTGGAGCTAAATACAGGAAAGACTTGGGTGGTGAAAGCAAAGTGTGAGAAGACCATGGCTATGAGTTATGGGGGGAGAAAAGGACAGAAGCTCCCCTTGCATACAGCTGTCACCCAAGAGGTTTCCACTTCCACCAAATTCATGGAATTCCCTGAGCCTTTGAGACAGAAGGGATCAGTTCAGCTTTGTGCCATCAGACAGCTGAGATGACAGCATTATTGGTGTCCCCAGGTCAAGCCTGTCATGTTGAATTAACAGCCCATAAGGCACAAGAAGTGCTGTCTCCCCCCTGTGAATCAGAACTGAGACATCACCTGCACAAGTAATTGCATTAGTTTTGAATCAACAATGAAAACAAAGGATAAACAATTATCTACTTAAGTTCTTCATCCTTTTTGGTAACATCATTGGGCAGGGTAATTGAATTACTGTTGTCTTCCCATTTGTCACGGGGTTTATGAGACACCCTTTCTTCCTCTCCCCTGCCTGTGCCATTGTGTGCATGAACACTGAGCAAACAGCCCAAAGTGCCTCTGGCTCTGCATTTAGGGGTAGGAGCCTTGGTCAAAGGTGTCCTGGTCTCCACCTGCTTCCTGGGGATGTCAGCTGCAAGCTCCTGCTGTGGCTTACAAGGAAACATGTTGGAACCCAGGGCACAGGGAATATTTCTGTCTGTTCTGACAAGCCCTGATTCTCAGGAAAGCACTGCCTTTGACCTGCATCCATGGAGAGGACATCCTAGGCTTTGGGATGAAATGGAATCTGTGAGTGTGTAGAGTAGATGGCAGCGTAGTTATCACAGGGTGAAAAATTTAGACTTTTAGGTTTATAGTATGGAGGTAGATGGAGGACAAAATGGAGGATTTGGGGCATTGTCCTGCCCTCTTCTTCTTCTTCATCTCCTCCATTTCCTGCAGAGGATTTTGGGCATTGTCCTGCCCTCTTCTTCTTCTTCATCTGCTCCATTTCCTGCAGTGTTGGTGGCACTGGGTGATTGGTTGGGGAAAGTCACAATGCAGGTGTTGCGTGTTAGACAGTTAGTTAGTTATTGGTAGAAAAGTAGAAATAAAGTACATTTTTAGAGTTAATTGGACAAGATGGCTTTAAAAGACCTTGAAACTGTAATCTTGTAGCTTTTTCGCTGTGTTCCTCACCACGCTAAGCCTGGTGCAGGCGGTGTGGAGAATTTTTGATAAGATAAAAAATAAACAGCGACCTGAAGACCGAAAAAGATCCCGTTTGTCTCTCAGTTCTAGCACAGAACTTTTATTAGGGGTCTCCCCACTCAGGGGGCCTTTCACAGAAACATGATCCCCAGCCATGGGGATGGGAGCAGAGAGGAGAAAACGTGGGAGGAAGGAGGTGTTTGTGCACCTGATGAGCTCCTGGAGGGTTGCAGGGCTGGCACCCAGAACTAGAACTGGCCTTTTCAAAGTGATGCTTACGAAGGAGCTGGAGAGCTTTCCTTCAGCTGGGATCCAGATGTGGCTGCACAATCCCTGTGACGGGGCTGCAGTGTCTCGTAGCCCTTATCTGGGTGTGCAATCCCAGTTTGGCCTGACTTGGATTTGATTTCTCTGTACCCATGGAAATGTTGTGCATCGGAGCACAGCACTGTTCCCACCACAGCTCCTGATTTATTTGAAATGAAATCCACTTTTCTGCATCGCGGTGTTTCTGGGTACATCTGGTTATGATGAGGTCTCGGTGTTTGACTTTTGAAACATTAGACTTTCCAGCAGCACAGAACAGTTTAAAGGAAAATAAGGACTTTTAGCTATGAATATTTATGGCTAGAATTGAATTGTATTTTAGACTGCGAGTCATTATTGCTGGGAGAACAGTAGATAGAAGGCAATATTCAATTTATTAGAATATTTTCTCTTTTGTGCCTTGATCAGTGAACACATTTATTTAAAGTTTGTGTAGTTTAAGTCTCAATATTAAAATCTTATTAAAGTTACAGTCTTACTAAATAAAACAGAGCAAGGAATAAGGCTATACACAACACCAATAAGCCAGAAATATTTCTGCTCATAAACAGTAAAAATGTAGAGTTGACCCAAGCTATTTTATAGAGCAGATACTTTGATATGAACAGGAACACAAATTATTCTCATTTTAAACATTCATGAGGTGTAACCACAGCTGCTCAAGTGAAACTTGTACTTGTTAATCCTAAACAAAATGAGCTGGTTGGAAAGATGAGAATGTTTGCACCAGAGATGAAATCAATCAAACCAAACACACCCTCATTTTGAGGGTCCATGACTGAACATTTCTTCCAAATTTAATATTTGGAGAGTAGGGATGACTTTGAAAACATCTGATTGAAAATACGAATGTGGGAAGGTGGGTACTGGTAAAGATGCAGATTAACATGCTCTGGAGCTGTGTTTGGCAGCAGGAAATCCTGAAAACCTTGCCAGATTTGGGTGTTTGTCTCTCTCCTGGCTATCCCACTTCTTTCTCCTGCCAGCCAGGTGAGTGTCCCATTCCTCAGCCTCTGCAGCTCTGATCCTCCTTCTCCCCCTCTGCTCTCTGCTCCTGCTGACCAAGTGCTTTAGCAGCCTTCCCACTGTTGGCAGCTACAAGGAAGACTCTAAAATCAGGAGATTTTCTTAGGTACCTCTGAGGAGCTACTACCAAACTGAATTGAAGTAAATTTCATCTGAGCAGAAGGGAAAATGTCCTCAGTTGCACTTTGGAATAATTGCTCTACAAGAGAGTTGAGAACAGCTAAAAAATACAGAACTCTGGCCAAAAGGAGCCAGTGACTGTGGGAACAGGCATTTGCTGGGAGATGTGAGCAAAGTTAACTCTTTGCCTCTCTGCTTTCTCTGGTGCTTGGTGAGGGCATGATTTACTGAGCAGGTTGACAGGGTTGTACCTGTGTTTGCTTGGTCCCACTGCAGTGGGTGATCCTCTGACCAGCCCTGTTTCCCCTCGTTTTTATCACAATCCTATTCTGTATTTCTCTGTGCACAGTTAAGAGCTTTCCTGAGAAACTTGTGCATCACAAGAAAAAGGCTCAATTTCAAACAAACGTGCCTTACCCTCAGTTTAAAAAATTTTCATTCAATGAAACACCTTTCCCATCACATCCTCTGATTCATTATTTCACTTTGGTCCTACAGCTCCTGGTTCTCCAGCACTCTGGTGCCAGCCTCTAAGGAAGTCTGTTGGTTTCATCAGAGTCCTGCTGTGACTCATGGTCCCTCCTTACAGAAAACAGGCTTTTCCTCCCGATGAAGACAGCCAATCTTCAAACCCTGTGGTGCCTTCTGGAGAGATGGATGTGAAACACAGGCAGATCCCAAGCCCTGGAGCTGATCTCCCAGGAAAATGAATAGCACGGGGGGATGAATTGTTGTAAACAAGTGGAAGTGAGATTTTGGTTGAAGAGAAAAGCTTTTGACTGATCTGTGAAGACACAGGAATCAGAAAGGAGCAGAATGTATTCTCCCTTTTTTTTTATTTTTTTGCCTTTTCCATTTTCCAGTATTTTTTTTTTTTTTGTTGCACATTGATGTTACTGACACAACTGTATTCTCCCTGGGAGAATCTGCAAATCCTTTTGATGATGTGATGTACAGAGAGCAAATAGAATTGTCATTGTGCACTGATGGCGCCCACACTTTCTGAAGACATTTGAAATCCTTTGTACCTTTTATCCTACACTCTAGGCTCAATCCTATCCTTTGAGGCACAATCTCCCCCAAAGCTGAGCTTTGAAAAGTCGGAGTTTTTGGGCTGCTGGGAAACCAGTGTGATCCCCTCTATGCAGAAACCTCTTCTGCCTCTATCTCCCTGTACAGAGGTTCATTAATTTTGCATTTGGAGCAGAAATGGCCCTCCCCAATTTTTATTTTAATGTTCATCTATGCATAGCTTTGGCTTTCCTGCTCAGCACATGTATAAGGCTGCCACTCACACACTGACTCTTCATTAAGCTTAGTGATGAGATGTTCTCCCAGAAGAATCCTCCCCAGGGATCAGATGATAACAATGTGGCTGGTCTCCCAGGGATCAGATCACTCTAGGGCAAGGGGAGAGGGATTTTTACCAGCCAGCCATTCTAAGACAAAGACATTGCTCTTCAAGGCTCTTCATGATGATGTTCTTCACAGCCAGGTTGGACGGGGCTTGGAGCAACCTGATTTAGTGGAAGGTGTCCTTGTCCATGGCAAGGGATTGGAATGAGACGATTTTTAAGGTCCTTTCCAACCCAAACCATTCTGTGATTTAGTCATGAGGAGCTGATTGTAGTGCTGTATCCTTGGAGTGAGACTGGCAGCATGGCAGAATGTATTTTTCCCTGTCTCCAAAATTCCATGAAAACTTTCTAAGATACGAAGTGAAATCTGCAAGTGAATGCCAGTGAGCTCCAAATGATGAACAACATATTAAAAAGCACTGAGCCATGCTGTGATAAAAGCTCTCCCCCTTCACCACTGCAATATATACAAAAAGCAAGAGATATTGTCCTGTATTCAATTAAAATCAGCACCAGAGTCTTAATTCCTTCCAGACACAATCTATGAACTCTGATTTCTGTTTTAATCTGGTCATCACCTCTGGCATTTGAGGCTGGAGCTGTGAACAGAATGAAGAGCATCATTTTCCCCTGCTAAATGATACTTAAAAAAAAAAAAACTCAGAAAAGAGAAACAAACAAAGTTAGATTGGATCACTTACAAACACAAACCTGGTTTCTTTGCAGATGCAAACAGGTTTATACCAGTTGTGCAGGTAGGCATTCATCAAGGCTCAGAAATGATTCAAAATTTGTATTTTCTTTCATCTCAAAAGCCTATAGGCTTGTGCTTACGTGTTTTCCTAGATCAGCCTCCTGAAGGGTGCTCACATCTTTGGGCAGGAGGATTAACCAATCGGCTGCCTTGCTGTGGTGTCACTGGTGACCAGCTTTAAAATCCCTGTACCATTTTCTTGCTCTGGTCTGGCTCAAGCCAGGAGGAAGGAGAGGGATTAAGTGTCAAGTTCTGAGTCAGAAAACATCAACTGTGACATCAGGCGTTTTCCTGGAGTGGTCACGAAAAATGGTATTTCATGCTTGTGTTGATGGTAAAGAGAAATTAATCTTATTCCAATTGTGAAGGAAGACAAAAAATGATTTATTGCAGCAATGTGAAACTTTGTAAGAATTCATGCTCTGTGTGGGAGCGGTACTAATAACGCTGTTGGCAGTCGTTGCTGCTTTTCAGTTGGACAGAAGAACTAAAACACCGAAAGCATCAGGTGCCACAGACTTCCTTCCAGCTCCCCGTGGCACTGCTGGGGTCACTCCCAGTTAATGGAGTTTGTTGCTGTTTGGGTGTTTTTTTAAATTCAGCACACAGTGCTTCACCTTCTCCTGCAACCTGCACGGAGCAGACACCAAGGATAACAGCGCCGTCAAGAGCGCTCCGAGAGCTGCCAAGTGCTGTGACAAGGTTGTTGCTGCTGCTGACAGCCAGCGAGGAGCTGCTTTTTAATGCTTGAATGTTGGCATGTTTTGCTAATATGTGTCTTGGAATGGAGGCTTAATATAGCTCCTGAGCTACCTGCTGGTGCTGAGTGAAGGGAAAGATGAAGCGGAGCTGACTGCTGGGCTTTGAGGCTCTGGTCTACAAGATTTCATTGAGACCCTTGGGCGAATCCCAGAAGTTCCTGTGCCTGAAATCCATCCCTAAAACAAGAGCTCCATTGCAGTGACAAAGGGATGGAGTGGGCTGGGTTTTTGGAAATGTGCTAATGTTATTAACTCTTGGTAACTATAGCTACTACATCCCCATTATGTTTGTGAAATTTTGGGATGCTACCCTCCTTCAGCTTAAAGCCATTCCCCCTTGTCTTCTCACTCCAGGTTCTTGTAAAAACTCCCTCTCCAGCTCTCTTGAAGCCTCCTTATGTACTGAAAGGGGTTCTAAGTTTTCCCTGGAGCTTTCTTTTCTCCAGGATGAACAACCCTGGGCAATACATCATCCCAGGTATGGCTGCAGCACCCACACATGGCCTTACACATTCACTACAAATTTTTGGCATTTCTCTCTCTCTCTTTCTTGAAAATCCTGGCTGGCTTGGCTGGTTTGTATCACCAGTGATATGGTGTTTAACTAACTTTGCTGCTTCTCTATTTAGATTAGATGTTAGGAAGAAATTCCCTGAGGGTGGGGAGTCCCTGGCACAGGGTGCACAGAAAAGCTGTGGCTGCCCCTGGATCCCTGGCAGTGTCCAAGGCCAGGTTGGATGGGGCTTGGAGCAGCCTGGGATAGTGGAAGGAGTCCCTGCCCATGGCAGGGGGTTGCAACGAGATGAGCTTTAAGGTTCCTTCCAACCCAAACCATGCTGTGATTCCATGATCTGTGATCCTTTCCCACTGGCATTTGGCTGAGCGAGCCCAGGACGGGGCTGGCAGCCCATGGACACTGGGCTGGCTGCTCTGGGCTCCCCTGGAATGTTTTTGTTCCCAGAAAACAGCCCCAGCAGCTTGCTTTGGCCACTCTGCAGCACTCAGGCCATGCCTTGCCTGTGCTTCTGGAGGGGTTTTGCACTTGAGTGCCCAAAATCACTTCAGGTTCTGCTCTGTGCTTCCCAGCCCACAGGAGGCCTGGGATAATAACTGTGATGTGCTGCCTTATTGCTTAAATGCCCTCATGAATATACTCCAGCCTGATCCACCTTTCAAGCAAATTCAATAAGGCAGAGCAGGATTTAAAGATATTTTAAATAAATTAACTTCTGCATGGATGTTTATTAAGTTTTATGAAGCCATTTACTAAAACGTAACATTTTTTTCCAAAAGGTGCCTGAAATTTTCCCCTCGTGAACAATGGAAATTGCTTTTATAATTGAAATGAGAAATAAGGGCCGAGCTGAAAGCATCCCTCATGGCTCGAGGCACAGTCCTTGTGCCTCTCTAAAGGAAAAAAGGAATTATTTGACTCTCCACATCTTCTGCTTTCCTTCACGTTTGCGGGGCGTGACGTGGTGCACAATTGTCTGACACCGGGTGGGAGGCTGGCTTGGGAGGAATGGGAAGCTCAGCTTCCCAGGATTTGGCTTTTTCAGGCAGTCAGCCCTGAGCTAGACAAGTCACGAGCAGACAGCAACGTTTTTCACTCCAGCTTGAACATGGGCTGGATTTCTGCATAAACCATGGAGGCCCCACTGGGAGCACCGTGCCCAGCACAGAAATCTCCTGCAGCCAGGAAAGAAGGATGCTGCCATGTGCTGTGGATTTCCACTGCTGGAGACAGGAGCTGCAGGCTGAAAACACACCTTTGAGCAGAGCAGGGCTGAATACCAAACAAAAGGATCCATAAAAAAAATTATTTTGATTCTTTAATACTCGGTGTAGGGACAATGTAGGCTCCTGCTCTTCTCATCTAGAAGCAGCACCAAAAAGCCTTTGGAAAGCACTTGAGCAAGGTTTTAGAAGATGGATTTTCCAGGCATGACTGATTCCAAATATTTAAATTTTATTCTCTTGCTGCTTTCCAAGCAACCTTCCACTCCATCAGAAATCAAAACAAAAGGGTTGACTGGTTAAAAACTATGAAGATTTTATGGCTCAGCTCAGCTATTGCTCAACAGAACATTAACCAGGAGCTGCAGGGAGGATGGAGGTGACTGATTTTTGCTCATTTAGTGCAAGGACACTTTAATATCATGGGTAATACCCAAGCATTCTGTCCCCACAAAATTACATTTGTGTTAGAAAAATAAATGCCAGGAAGGAAGAGGATCACGCTAAAGATGGGAAGATAGGAGGGGAAATCTCACCATTAAAACACAATAAACCTGCTTCTTTTTCATCATTCTTTGGGGTGAGGGCTGACTCCTTTGCTGTGTCCCTGCAGCTCCCAGTGCAAGAAAGCCCCAGCCTGCTCAGTTTTTTGGGCAAAACTGCTGCAGAATAATGGCCAAGATACAACATCTGTAACATCTGCCCTGCAACAGGGAAAGGCAAGCAGGGGAGGCAGGAGCTGAGAGCCTGCAGTGCCACTGGGATCCCAGCACTTGGAGCAGGCTGGGTTTAGGGTTAGGGTTGGGTTAGAGTTAGGGTTAGGGTTAGGGTTGGGTTAGAGTCAGGGTTAGGATTAGGGTTAGGGTTGGGTTAAGATTAGGGTTAGGGTTAGGGTTGGAGTTAGGGTTGGGTTAGGGTTAGGGTTAGGGTTGGGTCAGGGTTAGGATTAGGGTCAGGGTTAGGATTAGGATTAGGATTAGGGTTAGGTTTAGGGTTTGGTTTAGGGTTAGGGTTAGCGTTGAGATTAGGGTTAGGGTTAGAGTTAGGCTCAGGCTCCTCAGTCTGGGAGCTCGGACGTCATTCCCACACTTCAGGCTTTTGCCCTCCGCAATTTCCAAGCCCTGGGTGCTGTCAGTTGGTCTGCCCAGCAGCAGATCAGGACAGCACAGACCTGATGCTTTTGGCAGAGCTTGGGAAGGATTTTCAGGGTACACATCACTGATGGGAGTCTCTCTCAAACCTAGATATTTCCCTTTTTGTTTGCTGAGCTGAAGCCAGAAGCAGCAGCTGATGTTGGGATGCTCTCTGAGCTGCAGAGAGCAGGGACAGGGGCACTCAGGGCTCTCCTGCAGAGGAGCTGCAAATCCCAGTTCAAGGCCAATGGGATTTCACCAGTTTAGACCCCAGCCAGGATGCCTGTGCTGATAACCAGGCTGTGTGATAAAGGCACACCTGCCACTTCAAGCAAAAGCAGCCCAAGCCTTAAATTTGGATATTTATTTCTTAGGATCAATAAATGACAAAATAAAATACCATACAGTACAAAGGCTATATCAGGAATTAACCATTTCAGTACACTTTGATCAGTAAATACAGCATCAATAATAGCATGTTACATTGAAAGAGTGTTTCCCATTGCCATACAGAAGAATTCCTCACCCTCTTCTTTCCCTTCGTCACAGAAAATATTACAAAGTAGACACTGACACACTTTTAACATTCATTTTTTCCCCATTGAGCAACAGGCCACAGAAAATAAAGCACATCAACATTTTGTACCTCAGAATAAAATAACATAAAAAAAAAAGGTGCACTTCAAAAATATTTGCCATAAATACAATATGTGCAGGACTATCAGGTGGCACAGCTGGGGAAGGACTCTGGATCACAAAGCCAGGACACAGCATCATGAAATTTTGGATCAGCAGTTTCTACTTTCGTAGTGAGCAAATCCAGACTGAGAACAGGAAGAGTGGCTGAGCTGTGATGTGAAGAGCCAGCCAGAGCTGTAGCAGACACAGCTTTGGCTAAAGGGTCACCAAAAACCCAGCCAGGAGGACACAGCTCCACAAACCCAGCCAGGAGGACACAGCTCCACAAACCCAGCCAGGAGGACACTGCTCCCACGCCTGTGGGTGTTTGCTGCCCCTGCCCAGGGCAGCAGCCATGCAGGGATGCGCAAATGCATGGATGCAAAGCTGCAGCAGAGCTGTCTGCAGCAGCTGCAGCACACTCAGGGCTGCTTCACTCAACGCTGGATGCTCTAAATGCAGAGGTCCTGCTCTTGTCGTGTTTCCATCACCTGCCCTGCTCACCCTCCTGGCCGATTTCCCGTTGAGTTTTCTCCTGAAGGGCTCGCTGAAGCGGGGTCTCATGCACCCCACCAAGAAGGACAAGCTCAGCAGAGCATTCCAACGCTGATGGACTGGGCCTGTGGTGAGGCAGGCCTGGCTGGGGGAAATTTCTGAATAGCAAAATTGCTTTATAAACCTGATTTCACACTCTGCCAAATGGATGGCTCTGGCAAGGGCACTCTAAAGAGAAGCAAAAACCTCAAAATAACGTTTGAAGAGGTCACTTGATAGACTCTCCTCAGAATGGAATTTCTCAGAATCCATCTGGCAGCACTTCACATCTGCGGGTTCCACAGATTTCATTCTTTTTTTAGTCAAAACAAACAGTTCCAAACACAGAGGATTTGCATAGGCGAGCAGAGGCCCCAGCACTCACCTCTGCTTCAGGAGGAGTGCAGCCAAGGCAGGGACACAATGAACGGGAGTTTTTGTTCTGTCTAACAACAAAAGCCATTCACACCAGATTAAATTAGAAAACCTTGTTGAGTTAGCAGTTCAATCGTTGTTAAAAGGCATCTAAAGAACCGTTTCTCTGGTAAATAGGGGGCAATTTGTACCTTTTTCTTCTCTACTACATCAGCTTTCCTTTACAAGGCCAGGTCGGATGGGGCTTGGAGCAACCTGGTCTAGGGAAAAGTGTCCCTGCCCATGGCAGGGGTTTGGAGCTGGGCGGTCTTTAAGGTCCCTTCCAACCCAAACTGTTCAGTGATTCTCTGTAAACCATGGGGGTTTGCAGTCAGCTATCCTCACTTCTTTGGGCTCAAGGGAACCACATCTCTAAGATGGATATACCAAAATTAGGTGAGGAGGCAGGGAGGATGGAGCCAGCTGTCACTGACACTGCTCAGCTCAAGGTTGTCACATTTGGCCAGTGGAAGAGGTAGCTTTGAGCTGCAATCTCAAACTAAGGCCATGGACCCAGGTCTGCTTTCCTGTTAAACTGCAAGAACAGAGCTGTAGAAGTCAGCAAACCACTTGGATAAATCCCCCAAACTCTCCTTGCTCCTCAGCACTCGAGTGGCCCAACAAACACTGTGGAAAGAGTTTATGATAAGCTCACTTTTACTCCAGCTTTTTCCCACTGTCATGTTAAACCAAAAATAAACCTGCCAGTTTCTCTGAGCTGTGATCAAATATTCTGTAAGCTGCCAGTGTATCTCAGTAGTGAAAGTTTAAACCAAGCATCTTACGTGAAACAACAATTTTTGTACAGTGTTTTCTAGGATAATCAAGCACGTTTCAGCAGGTTGGTGTTGAACAAGTGTAGTAATAATGTTTACTATTTCAAAAGCAAATGAGACATGCAGGGTGTTAAATCATAATGAAAGTCAAAGCAGTGCAGTTACAGCTTCCCTGGCAGGTTTCAGGGAGCTTCTCCCAGCTGCTGACTGTATTTAGAGGTGAAGTAAAAAAATTTGAGTCATCCAGAAACATTTGAAGTGTCTTGCCTGGAAGGCCAATGCTAAATGTGTGACATCAAGACTCCTCTTCCCCAAGGCAGATCTTTCCTCTCTCCTGTTCACAGTACCTGGATTTTGCCACTAGGCAGGATGAGCAGGTCTTCTTCTTCCAACCTGCCCAAGCCACTTCACACACACCATACACAGAAACTACTTGCTATTTTCTCACAGATTTCCTTCTGAAGAGATCAATCTCTCTCATTCCTCCTCATTTCAATTTATTTATTTGTGTGCCACTGCCTGTTTTCTTCGTCAAAGAGGAATCAACAGCCCATGAGCAACAAAAGTGTGCTTGGTCAAATATAATCTCTGCCCTCTGCTTGGTACAGCCAGGGCAGGAAATCACAAGAAGGCATGACAGAACAGAGCTTGCAGTTTGGCTGAATCAGAAGGAACTGAAGCCCCACTGACTTTTATTTTGAGCCCTTTCTTTTTCAGGGATTCTCTACTAGGCATTAAAATCACCTCCCACCCCTGGCAGGTGTGGCTGATGGGCTGCCCTGGTGGCCAGCTGGGTACAGGTTATAAATGCCCCAACAGCAGTCACTGATCACCACCAACTCACAACAAATGCCCTCAAATGGGTGTTTCCTCTTTGTGCTGAGCCCAGCTGGACCTAAACCTCAAGTCCAGCGAGTTGGGCTCGATGGTTCTTGTGAGTCCCTTCCAATGTGACCTGTTCTCTGATTCTATGGTGCAACACCTGTAGCAGGAGATGTCACCTGGTTCTGGCCTCCATCACTGTGTCACCCTCACTTGGGCCAATCCACACCTCCTAGCACTGTGGCTGCACTTGAGGACCACAGGTGCTCATTAGCTGAAGGGTGACATGGGATGGGCAGAGCCCAGAAAGCCAAACTGAGCTGACTCTTCTACTCTGTCACCTTTCAGAGGCTAGTCCTGCTCTCCTGATGACATGTGGTGTGAAAGGTCACCATCAGCAAAGGCTGCACAGGGTGATTGGTCAGTTCCATTGATCACCATCTGGGGAAAAAGCCCTTTAGCTTGTCCCAAAGCCCTGTTATTTCAGTACTAAAGACTCTGGAGCAATTTGTTGTGTCATATAGGGGTGTTAGAGGTGGAACCATATGGGAGAAAAGCTCATGCTACCTCTCCTTACCAGCTGGGAATTTTCAAAGAGAATTTTCAGTCTTGTTTCTGTTCCTGTGGCTTGTTAAAAGAAAATGGGTTTAGAGCAAAGACTCCCCAGTTTACATTTTCTTATGCTCTGCATTTGAACTGTCTGAATATTGGGGGTGCAGATAGGTGTGCCAACAGTTCTGGTAGCAAAAAGTAATACAAGAAAAGGTAGAACAAGAGCACCTGCTGCCTACAACTGCTATGTACTGAGATGTCAGCCTTGTGGAAATGGCAAGGGAATAAGTAAAACTGGAATAAGAATGGGAAAAATCTGAAGGTCTCACAAGAATTGGGGCAGATTGCTCTTATCTCAGCAGCCTGGAGCCCTCATCTCTTAATGCGGGCCAGCAAACTGCTCTCCATGGTAAAAAATAGGATTTGGCTGTATGGCAAAAGGAAGATTTTCCATTTCTGTTCATTTTCAGCTCTCCATCTGGGCACAGCCTCTGCATTTTTGACTTTGCCAGAGACTCTGCTGCTATCAGTGGTACCAAAGCCAGGCACTGTGGATGCCCTAAAGCCAAAGGTGATCCCACTCCCCAGGCCACAGCCACCCCAGCCTAGGTAAGGCATCATCTGTTCTTATTTAATTTCAAGGAGCCAGAGCAGCTCTCTTGAGCACCTCAGTCATATTACTCACAATGGAGATATATTTCTAAAATAACCACCTGGCTCCCTGAGTTTTCACTCCTTGTTCATGGAACATCCCACAGATGAGCATTTCCATTCTCCAAGAATGTCCCTTTCTGTTCAAAGCTTCTTTCTCCTCATCAAACTCTCTGCTTGGTGCCACCAGGAGATGTGATCTCAAACCCTTGGATGTGAGCACGGCATCTCTGCACTGAGAAAAGGATGAAATGCAGAGCAGTTTGCCTAAGTTGAACACATTTTGACTTCCCAGTTAACACCACATCTGGATTTATGCCAGACTGAAGTTACAATACATGTAGACATTACTCACAAGAGGCAAGGCCAACGCTTGAAAATAACCTCAAAGTTACTGGCAGAACAAAGCCTATTTTTTTCCAACAAAAATGACTTTGCTAAACACATTTGTGTTACGTGAATTTGGAGACCATGCATGAAAGTCACAGAGGCCTCTCTCAAGTTTTGACTCCACGATGAGTTGCGTTCCTCCTCCTCCTCCTTTGGCTTCAGTATGTAGTTTCCCTTGTGACCTGGCTGGAAAATGTGTGGTTGCTGGAGATGCTGTTGGATTTCCTGGTGAAGGCCAGTCGTTTCTTCTTCTTCCTCCACGGCAGGCACAGGATGGTGAGTGTGGAGAGGAAGATCTGGCGGAAGTTTGCCGACACCAGGTTGTAGAGGATGGGGTTGATTGCTGAGCTGACGTAGAAGAGGACATTTGTCAGCATGTAGAAGTAGTGGTAGAAGTTGTAAAGGAAACTGGAAGAACAGATGGAAAGCAAAAATCTGAGTGTGAAGAACTCAAAGTCACAAGGGTGAGAAAAACATGAGCTGCTTCCCAGCTAACCTTTCTAGGCTGCAAACATGAGCTCACTAGTGGTGGCTGGGCCACCACAACCCATCTACACCTTCAACTGGAACTGCTCAAACGTGGATCAGATGCTTCTCTGAAGATATTGCCCCACTCACCAGCAGTTAGAGACTTATTCAAGCCCTGGATCCAGACAAGATATTTACCTCGTGCATTCATTTTTTCTGTGGAAGTAGTCATTCTGGAAACTGAGAAGCCAGATGGAAATTTGCTTCTGTGTCATACATACACATGAGCTTGACTTTTTTGGCTGCAGTTCTGGTCTACAGAGGTTGCAGAAGAGCCAAACTCCAGGAACAGATGCAGCTCTCTCCTCCCTCTGGCAGTGAGAGCAGCATCAGCTCGTTCAATGTGTCCCTGGGTTGGGATTTGTCCATAATGTGGGACAGCATTTCCTGTTCTGGGGGCATGATGATGATAGCATGCTTCTGAAACACATCCTAACCACCACAATTTAATATTTTCAACTAGAATTGGTTGAAAATGTTTTATTGTCTTTTATACTTTTGGACATATCTTTCCTTGGGCCAACTGAGAACAACAGCCCTGAGCTGGTAAAGCATTTATAAACACCACGGGTCTCATTTTCAGGAAGATGTTCCTCAGAATCATTTATCTTGGTGAAAATTGCAGACCTTTTTTCTAGTCTGAGTGGTGTCTAACAAAAGATAAATAGAGGAGTGCTGGACTACATTGCCCATCCCTCCACACCCCCTCAGCACTGCCAAGGACTGCATGGCCCATCCAGTTCTTACAAGCAGAGTTTCTCTGTATAGTTGTGAAGAATTAATATTGGAAAAATTTCTCTTCTTCAGGGGCAAGGCACATGTGTTTATGAATGAACATGCCAAGCTGCTGCAAACTCTTGGTTAGCCACCAGACTGATAGTTCACCATGGTTCTGTAAATTCAGTGTTTTCCTAAAATCACTCATGGTTTTAAAAAGAAGAAAAAAATATTATGTGAACGCAGCCGCAATGCATGAATTCCCACTAACTGCAGACAGACTTCTCTACCCCTCTTGCTCAAAACAAATGCAGTCATTACGTAATTGAACAGTGCCTTAAGTGCTTTTTATATTGGAAAGCAAAGGAGAAAAAAGAGAGTTGGTCCCAGTGTGTGCCTAAAGCTCTGTTTTCAAGACTGAAGACAGATTTTTGATTTTACTGTGGCTGGATCCACAGTCCCATTCAGTAGACTGCTATATCCTAATTTATCATATTTTGTGTTTGGAGTTGATAGGATTTTAGTTTTTTATTGTTGTTCTGCTTTTTGGTATTGTAGATTTTTTTTCCTTTCCCTTGAAAGAAACAGCCCTGGTCTCAGGGAGAGCAGGGATGTAACACCATGGGAGGAGACACAAGAGTGCATCCCTTGGCACCTCAGGCTTCCTCGCTGTGTGTCCCCAGACAGCATTAGCTCTTAATGACATATTTACAAATAATAATCAGCTTGGTGGCTGCTTTGCTGAAGAACCTGGCCTGGTGCCTCAGAAAGGAGCAGGGAGCTCCTGGGGTGCCTTTGCACATCTGTGAGCAGTGCATGCCTGTTCATGCAATTATCCCAGAATTCTCTGACAATCTGGGCATTTCCTAATCAGCACCAACTGCTGGCGTTTCATTTTGATCCACTCCCTGCAAACCTCAGTAAATAACTTGGCCCAGACTCAGTAAGTAGCACAGTTATTCCTCCACCTGTGTCATCTCCCCTGTCAGAGAGGAAACGTGGCCTCGTGGAGCTAAATTGTGTGCTGACAGCAGCTGCTGCCTCTTAGGGCTGGGGATCAGTATCTCTGGCACAGAGACTGAAATCCACTCTGGAGGTACCAACCCCCCTGTCCAAATGTCATTTCATCAAGGGCTGCCAGACTGAAGCCCCATGGCTGCTGCCAGCAGGGCAAGTCTGTGGTTGCAGCCCTCAGGAGGAGGAGGAGGAGGAGCAGGAGGGATGCATTTTGGTTCAAGATAATGCTTCCTGGGGGATTTTGCTAAAACAAAGGCTCTTAATTTGCCTGGCAAACACTGAGACACCAAAACCCCCCCCCAAAACCAGCAGCAATTAGGAGTTTGCGACTTGAACCCCTCGGTTCACACCTTTGTTCCCAGGTCCCCACCTCCATCTCCACACCTGCGGGTGCCCTGGCGTCCCCAGCCCCAGCCTGAGCCCTCAGCCTGTCCTGGCACGGAGGGACCGTGTCCCCCTCGTAGTGACTCACTCTGTCCAGTGGCTGGAGGGGACATAGCAGAACATGAGGCGCCGTATGTGGTAAGGGAGCCAGCAGACCACGAAGGCAATCACCACAGCACCTGCAGGGCAGGAAAAAAACTTTGTGAGCAATTCTCCATCAGGGTGACAAAGGAACCTGTCTGCTTGGGTTTAATTGCTGTAACTGTTTTCCTGCAGCCCCGCTTGTTCTTGTATTGCTGTAGTGCAAAGAATTAATAACCCCAAGGGACAAGCAGCCTGCAAATGTCTGTAAAAACAAGCAAAAGAGAAGCAATAGAGAGCAGCACTAACACTGGGGCAGGGACATGAGGGACAACAGAAGGCACAGATGAGGGACTGGCCATGCCTGGTTCAGACACTGCCTTGAAGGAAACTCTGTTTGCATCTGTGTTTCACGCCCTTGTGGCACTGGGTATTTTGTCCATGCTATTGGGTATTTTGTCCATGGTATTCACAGAGACAGCTGGTGAATGTTTTTCATCCAGGTAGACAGGGAGCCAGGGCCACTCTAATCCCATTAGTTTGTTACATGGAGCCACTGGCCACAGGCCCCACAGTGATGAGCATCATTAAACTGCTCTTTCTAGTGGCAGAGCTCATCCCTTTGTTCTACATTTGTGCCATACCTGAGATTACAATGTGTTTGCGTCTGGACTTTGTCATAATAAAAATGATCATTTAAAGGGTAAGCAGAGAAAGACACTGTTGCTTTTTTCTTTTCCAGGTTCTGAGGGATGTCAGGCAGTGGAAAATAAAATGCAACAACTCTGAGGCATAAAAGGGCTGTTGATAGAGTGCGTTTATCAGCCTGGATTAAAAAGTAGATCTATCAGGCAATCAAGAGAATGATTTGTTTCCTTTTGTAATATAGGTTTCAACTTTGGTATGGAACGGCAGGATTCTAGCAGAATCCTAGCAGGAAATAAAGAAATCTCAGTTAAAACATAACACAATAAAAGGCAAGAAGAAAATAAAGACTAAATAAAATAATTAAGTTAAATTTTGGTCCCAAATTTGCTCTACGGGCAACAAGGGACACATCACTCTTGTCCTTTATGTGACCTGTAAGGGGCTGGGAAGCAGCAAAGCTCTGCTCCAGGGTGAGGTACCACAAGTGCAATGTGGATTTGGCACGTGGAGCCAAAGAGTGCTGGTTTTTCTGCCTTGGGATTGGAAATACTCATGTGGATATGTCCCATAATGCTGTCATCCCACAGGGATGTTGTAGCTCAAGGAGAAGACGTGCAGAAGATGTGTTTCCCTTGGATAATGCAGTCCAGGAGGAACAAGTCGAGTTGTGGCTGCCTCTCCCCATTACTGATGATTAGCTAAGAGGCATAGGAGAGCAGAAATTAAATAATCCCTGGTGCCCAGCTCCATACTCACACCCTACTCCAGTTCCATGAGCTCCCTCTCTCATTAAACACACAGCTGACAATGGAGAAGGTTCTATTCCGTGGCACATGGCAGCATCTTCCAGGAATGCTGCAAAAGCCATTTATCCAATAAAGATTTAAGCAACTGAAGGGACGTGTTTCAGAAAGAAGGCTAGAGGGGCTGTTTTTATTCTCTTGTCCAAGTGAATTCATTTTTTCAAACTGTTTTTTGGCTGCTCTCTGGCCGCAGTGATCACAGATGTGATTCATCACCAGACAGCCTGCAGCCCTTCAGATGCCATCAAGTGAATGAATTTGACCTGTGTCTGATCCTTCCCTGAGGAGCTTTGGTGGGACTTTGCGGGGAGAGTCCCTGCATGACGTGTGGCACAGGAGAGGTGGGGACATCCCCTGGGAAGCCCGGTGGGAGCATGGATGCCTGCCTTGCTCCTTCACATTTCTGAGCATCCACCCTTGGCCACCTCCAGAAATCCATTTCTCTGTTGGATGGGACTTTGGTTTGCCCTGGATGGAGCAGTCCCCCCGTGATTCTCCAGGAGATCTCTCCCAGGGGCTGCAGGAGAAGCAGAACTCTCCAGCCTCTCCTCCTGCATCCGTCAGCCTCGGGCCAAGGGGAACGAGCCAACAACATCCCAGCTCCAGCCCATCTGCTCTCCCAGCGCCTGCACAGGATTAGCTGCATTTTCAGGCTGCAAAAGCAGCTTCCCAAATGGCTCCAAACACAGGTTCATTCAGGCACATCATAATTTTTGCAGAAACCTCCACACACTGGCACTTCTCAGCTGCTCGCCCCTGCGTGCAGCTCTTTAGGAACGGCAGGATCCGGATTCTCTCGACAGCCAATTACAGGAATCTCACACATCTGCTTGTTAAATTTACCAACACATTAAATGGAAGTGGTTTTCTCCTGGTAAATGATCTCTGCTTCTGCTGCTCAGGCAATGCTGTGCCAAATAATATGGATCTATGGTAACAAAAACATATATTGAGAGAAGTATCTGCTTAACATCAGCAATTAAGTAATCTGTGATAATTCTGTAATATCACATGCAATCACTCCGCAATTAAATCTCTATTAAACATGTGAAGTGCACTGGAGACACTTATGGTCTGATTTGGAAGTCCCAGCTGGGTGACACACTGTGCTGCACAGATTAGGAGATCCCGACCTGAATTTGTCACCCTTAATCCGTATGTTTTCATTTTATCATACAAGGGATCAAGCAGATTTAGGGTGCAATCCTGCCCTCCTGGGACCTCTCCCCTGGGAGGAATATGAAACACGAGACTGTGTTAACTTTCACCTAACACAGAACGAAAATATCCTTTTCTCCCAGATACCTGGTTCCTTTTCCTGATGTTTTGCTCTGCCTGTCAAAATGGTTGAGCTGTGAAACAAATCCTGGGCAAACTGTCTGCCAAAATGATTTTTTATTGTTGTTATGAGCTCCTAGGATGTGTTCTTCATCATCAAAAGCTTGACACATGGGTTCCTTTGGTGGAGTAAGAAGGAGCCAGTCAGCCTGCTGGAGCTGAGCACTGCAGGGGGAGGCTTTGACTCAATATGTGATGGGGTCACTGTCCAGGATGGTGTTTGTGAGGTTGGAGATTTCCTGCCTTTATTTTTTGAACTAAAAATAAACCAGACACATCCCTCACTTCTAATTAATTCAATAAGGTTCTAATAGGAGCAGAGCTGCTCCGTGAGCTTCTGGTATTTCCCATAATAGAGCAAATGAGGTGCCAAACCTCAAAGCTGGGGAGCGGATGTGGGACCCCAGCAAGATGACCCCAGTGTGCCATGGGTGGAAGGGAATGATCCTTCCACCAATGTACGCCCTCATTTCCCTTCTAAATCAAACTCCCAATTTAAATGCATATTAAACCCTGAATTATTACATCCTGTGTCTTTCTATTTTGTCTTACAATGGCTCTTTTCTCTGCCCGTTTGAACCGCATGCCAAGGAAGAAGGGGAGAGGAAGGAGGAGTGGCAGAGGATGAGCCCTGGTTTGTTTTTCCTTCAGGAAGTCCTGCAGAGAGAAACATCAATTCTGGCTGACATCTTTTTCATTGCACAGGAGATTTAAACTGTGCCAGTCTCGATTCTCAGACTAAAGTGGACGTGGGAGCAATCCTGGAAGTTAAATTCTATTAGATCACCCTGGGTGTTTTATTTTCTCTTGTGTGTATCCTGGGCTGAGGCTGGGAAAGTGCCCTGCTCCAGGACCTCCCCTGGGTTAGCACGAGGCAAGGTGTAGGCACAGAGTTTGTGGTGATTGTGAGTTGGGCTGCCCCAGCCTCATCCCCATGGGCACAGCTGTGAGCAGCAGGTGAGCAGCACTGACAGCAATGAGCCATGGAGTGCCCAGGTGTGCTGAGCAACCACCAAAGGGAGCAGAGGGCACACAGGTGCAGTGCATGAACATGAGGGGATAAAAGGTTGGGCTGAAGAGCAAGAAGAGCAGATGCCTGCAGCTTTCTGAAGTGATGTGGTGTTGCTCTGTATGGGCAAATGCCTAAAGCCTTCTGAAGCAGTGTGGTGTTACCCTGTGTGGTGAATGCTTAAAGCCTTCTGGCATTGTATGGTTGCACTCTGTGTTGTGGCTGTCTGGACTGTGAGATGTGCTGTGACAGCAGGAAGCCCGTGGTTTGGCTGAGCTCAGGAGCGATGCTCAGGAGGGGTTTCCAGCCCCCATCCCTTGGTGGGGCCATGGGGGGTCAGAGTGACTCAGAGCCCCGGGACAGCCATGGGTGAGGAGCCACAGCTGCTGACTCACCGGAGCTGCTGTGGCACAAAGCTCGGCTGGGCTGCTGTTCCCCTCCTCCTCCTCACTTCACCTCCTCCAGCCCCTCTGGGATGCTGACTCACAGCCCTGCAGCCCCGGGGTGGCCCTCGGCGAGGGCATCCCTCTGTCCTGCCCTCCTTTCTCTCCAGGACAGGCAGAAAAAGGATGCTGCTCCTTCTTATAACCACCTCTGCTGCTGCCAAGGCCTCCAGAGAGACTCAGATCCATCTTCCCTTGATACTTTTGTCCAGACTATTTCAGCCAATTTATTTCTTTTTCTCTGCATTTAAAGGGGAGCTGAGTCACATACAGATGTGGAGCAGTACAGTGGAATTCCTGAGCAAAGGCAGGAGCTGTCTGGGGGGGCATTGACCCCCCTGAATAACAGCTCTCAGCTTTTTCTGTGTTTCAGACTCATCCCCAACGCTGCCCAAGGGGTGCACAGCCACCAGCTGGTACTAATGAGGTGTACAAAGGGTTATTTGGCTCGTGTCAGAGTGGTTTTTGGGGAACCAATCCTTATCTATCCCAAGCTCCTGGGTTTTATATACTTATTTAGTTGATGCCATTACAAGAGAACCTCTCACAAGTGCTGTTTGATATGAGAGGTGGTGGAAGCTGGGCCAAGTGCAGGCATAGCTGGCCCTGCCTCGTTAAACCTCGAGGTGCTGTTTATATTAACATCATGTCCTACCTGACAGGCTGTTGGCAATATTTATATCAGCAGGCCCCAAGGCAGGGATTGCAGGAGCTGCCAGGGTAGGTGTGAGCCCAGTAAAATTAAAACTACTTCTGCTGGTATTTGGGTCATAAGGCTGTGGAAAAAAGGATTTCCATAAAAGTAAGGAACAATCAGCAGGAATTGGGGACCACCAGCATGAACCAGGAGTAATCGGGAGAGCAAAGAAGGAACTGGGAGTAACAGTGAGCTTGAGAAATCCTCAGCTTCTTTAAACACCACTGAAAACACACAACGTTTGCTGGATACGGTCCTCTAATGCTCTTGAACATATTATTGAAAAAACCCTGAGTTCTTTATTAGTGAAAGTGAGACAGCACAGTGAATGGAAAAACCTTTTGGCATTCAAAATCAACATGTTTCACTCAGGCTATGTTCTCCAGTCCTGGTTTTTAATGGCTTCAGATGACAGATTTGAAAATAGATGTGAATTCTTGCCCCAGCTCACACCAGTGGTTAAATCATCCCCTGGCACCAGTTTCATCCATAAGGAGCAAGGCAGAAAATACAGATTAAAGCTGGCCCATGAACAGGCACTAGCAAGAAGCACATCACTGCTGTCCCAGTGCTTACTGGGGTCTCTTCCCAGTTTTCCTTCTAAGGTAATTATTCTTCTGGAAATTAGAGAAGCGGTTGCTTGATTCCATTTAAACTTCATTCATGCCATTTCCCCTGGGAATGTCTGCATGTTTGGAAAAAGAGGAAGAAGGAAGGAAGAGAATTTCCCCTTTGAAAGGTAGAGAAGGGATTCCATCTTATCCTCACCAGTTTCAAGTCTCTTTCTATTTGGTGAGATCAGACCTGAACTTGCTTCCTCTGCAGCCCTTTCTTCTTTCCCCTGCAGTTCTGAGTTTCACATATCCTTTGTTCTTCCCACGAGGATTTCTGCTCATCAAAGGGACCCTGAAGCTGCATTCACTGCATGCTTCTACAGTGACTAAAGCCTTGGTCAGACTTCATGTTTGGAATCACATTAGTTAACTTTTTAAACACTCACATTGTCACAGCTTAACACCTGGAAAATCTGCTTTCAGGGCATGGCCAGTGCTGGGGTTTTCTGCAGAGATGCAGCCACAAGAACCTGCAATTCCTGCAGGAATGCTGTGCCAGGCTGAGCAAAGGGACACATCTTGGGAGAGGGGAAAAAAGAACCTCCCTGCCCCAAGAGGTGCAGCCACCCCTGGTTTTTGCTCCTTGGAGGGTGTTTATAGAGTGCTCTGATGCTGCTCGTTTTATCTCACTTGGCAGGCTGCAAAGTAAACCTACAACTACAAACATCTCTGGAAATATATACAACTGTTAGATAGGTAATTTATCCTCCTGAATTTCAGTGTGACACTTCAGCTGTTAAAATCAGCTTCCACTGAAGCTTAATGCCACAGGGGTTTTGCTGAACTCCACTTGGAGTTGCTCAGACTTTTTATTAGAGATACAAACTGCCATGAATTTCGTTCCTGTCTTGAAAAGAAATGATTAATGAACAAATAAATCTGCTTTCTTTAGAATATAGGAATTATGAAATACAACTGTTTAAGGAGTTTTAGACTGGTGCTCTTCTGTGTGTTGTGGCTGCAAAGTATGAGCTATTCCTGTCTCTAGGCTGGTTATACTAAATCTCATGGCAATATTCTCCTCCTGAAATGAATAACTCAGACGTGGAGCATTGGTAAGGAGAAACAAATGGACTCTTCAAAGTATTTGTTCAGAAGGGGAATTATTAATGCACAAATTAATGAAATACATGGATACATTGTTAATTCTTGGCATTTGCCTTGTATTACTTGATGAGATACAGAGGCCCAAAATCATAATTTAAAAATTCACAGACGTTCAGTAAAAACTGCAGCTTGACTTCATCTGCTAAGAAGCATTTTACTGAAGCATCACCCAGCCAGCTGTGGGAGACTGAAGGATATTCTTTTAATTGGTTAAACCTTTAAGTGCTTTATAATTGCTTTCACTGAGCAGCTTCAGTAACAGAGCAAACGCTACCTGGAGCTGATTACATTTTAATAGGCTTAGCCAGAGTCCCCTTGCAAAGCCTCCCCTTGGTGTCCATCAATTTGTCTCAATGTCGTTATCAGGGCTCAGCTGTGCCGTTCAGTAACTCCTGCCTTCCTTCCTTCCTTCCACGTGGCAGCTGATCTGACAGGCAGCCAGGAGCTGCTGAGGGCTGCTTGGAGGAGAAGGGGCTGCAGGCGGGCGTGTTGGTGGGGCTATCAGTCCATGCCACAAAACTGCCCCCTTTCCAGATGACATTTTGGCTGAGCAGAGCTTTCATCCCGAGCCAAGCTCGAATACAGCCTGATGTTTGAGCAGAGGAGAGAATGGGGGTTGCTCAGCCTGGAGAAGAGAAGGCTCCAGGATGAACTTGTTGCAGCCTTACAGTGCCTTGGGACAAGGGCCTGGAGTTACAGCACAAGGAGAATGGCCTTAAAGTGAAAGAAGGAGGAGTTAGACTGGATATTGAGAAGAAATTCTCTACTGTGAGGGTGCTGAGGCCCTGGCACAGGTTTCCCAGAGAAGCTGTGGCTGCCCCATCCCTGGAAGTGTCCAAGGCCAGCTTGGACAGGACTTGAAGCAACCTGGGCTAGTGGAAGGTGTCCCTGCCCATGGCAGGGTTGGAGTGAGATGAGTTTTAAAGCCCCTTCCAACCCAAACCATTCCATGATTCTATGATTGATCTGGTGTGTGTGTGCATTAGAATTTTATCGAGTGATTGGCATATCAGGCTGTGCAATGAGAAAATGTTCCCATTTCTGTGGAGTATCACACAGCTTTGGGAGACTCAGCATTCCAGGGCTCCAACACAGCCGAGGAAGAGCAACACAAACTGGAGGTAGTTTAATGGAAGGAATTGGATGGATGAAGGAGGGTATGAAATCTCTTGGTGGAAGGTATTTTTAACAACAGAACTGGTTGCCCTGATATCCTCAGTAAAAAAGCTGGGGAGCTGCAAGTGCCTGGAGCCCTCTGAATTTGAATCCTCGCACCTGGTGAACTCTGACAGCAGAGAGGGAATGACAGTCAGGAATCTCATGCTTACTGACTTAATGAGTTGGCTCCCAGGCAACAGGCCTGACACATTCCTTGATCCTGATCACCCTCATTATTTTGTACATGACCACAGTCAGACAGAGCCAAGAAAATACACAAATGCTACCAAAAGGGAGGAAAACACTGTTGTGGATGTTTTGAATGAGGCTGTTAGCCTGGCCACTTTTAGCTCTTATTTCAATGTAAACAAATACTTAATCTCAGTACATTTGGAGCAAGGAAGTTTTTTGCTGCTCTGATCTTATCCAACAGCTCTGCACACCATGAACCACAAAAAATTGTTTTCTACACACTACTTTTACAAGTTCTGAAACATTTCACCCTAAGACCTAAATCAGCCCTCTCTGTACCTCAGGCCAAAGTTCACTTTTGGAAATGGAAAATACTTTTAGCCCCATGAAGCTCTGACACTGTGCCAGCAGTTTTGTAAGGAGAGACAAGTGTCATTTTACTTTTCCCACCCTCTGCCACAAATGAGCCCAGACTGTTCATGATTTTGGCTGTCATGGATGCCAGGATAAATCGTGTGAATCCTTGTGCATTTTTTTTTTTCTGTTACTTTTCAGACAGCTCAGAGACCTGGGTTATTAAAATGTAAGTCATGAGGAACAGGTGACAAAAGTAAGTGTAAATCAAGCACCTCCAGTAATCAAAAAAAAAAAGAAAATTCAGTTTTTTCTATCTGAAAACTGAAATGCACAGGATTTCACTCTCATTTGCTAGACAAAGAGAGCATTTCTGCATGGTGGAGTGAATCACAGACAAAAGCGAGGGAGGATTTTTTTATTTGCTGGATCTTCCTCAGCACAGAAGTGCAGCAAACAGCTGCCCTCTCAGTGCCATCCCAGAAGGGAGGGGAGCTCAGTGCTGCTGCCAGGGTGGCCCTGAGGAGATGCCTGGAATATCTGGGCATCACTGCACGGGGGCCCCGTGGTGCCACTTCTGACCCACTTTTGAACCACCTCAGGCTCCAGGCTGAAACCTTCACTTTTGCCACATTTTCTCAGCTTTTGCAGTACACAGCAAACACAAAAATTTGCCTGGAGAAGAAAAAGAGGAAGCAGAAGAAGATGAAAAAGAAAATTATGCTTATTGTTGAGAAAGTAGAGGGTTGTTTTTCAGTGCCTCAGAGGAGATGCGGACCTGTGGGTGAGGGGTGCACTTCCTCCGGTGCTGGGGAATGCCAGATGTAAATTTAGGTTTCTCTGCTATTATTCATGAAGAGCTCTCTCTTCTTGATGATCAAAGAAGATACAATACTAAAAGGAGAGAGAGGTGTGTGAGGTGGTGTAGCACGAGTGAGAAAAGGCAGCTTCTCACTTCATGGCAGCAGGCAGAAGTGTGAAAAACCAGAAAAGGATAGCAAGGAGCAGACTCCTTGTAGGCTCAGTGGGGAAGCAAGGCTCCCTCCTCACCCACCCCTGGATGACAGTTCACTGGGGTGCAGAGACAGTAAACAAACACAGTCCAGCAAGATAATTGTGGGGAATTTAATGTCCTCTGTGTTTTTCTTTCCTTTTTCTCAGTAGGGATTTCCCAGTTGGAAGTTGGGATGCACGTGTGGCTCACCAATGGCATGGGCAAGGGGTGCTGCATGGGATGTATCCCTTGTGGAAAAACAGCTGGAAAAATGTCATGGAGGCTCCTGGTGCCTTCTCTAGGGATTTCTCTTATTGGAAACATGGTCTGAGCCAAAACAATTAAAATACCAAGATGTCCTATCCCTGGAAGTGTCCAAGGCCAGGCTGGACAGGGCTTGGAGCAACCTGGGATAGTGAAAGATGTCCCTGCCCATGGCAAGTGTTTGGAACTAGGTGAACTCTAAGGTCCCTGCCAACCCAAACCCGTCTAAAAACACTAGAACATTAGAAAGCTTTCTGCCAACAAATTCTCCCCATCTAATGTTTAAAACACTATGGACACACTTTCTTAGCTATTTTGGGTACTATTTTTGAACAGCTTCTGCTTTATCCTCTGTAAGGTTAAGCTACCAGATTCTTTGGTCTTTTCCTCAGCTTATTTGATCAAGACATCCACTACTCTGCAGTACAGCTCAATTCCTGAGTGCAGGATCTTTTATTTAAGCTCTGTCTGAACCAGAGCTCCACAGAAAAAAGGAAGTAATGAAACAATACGAGCAAGGCTTAAATTGCTGCCGACTAAATCATTAAAATGCTGGGTTGGTTTTGCTTTTCCACAGGGAGCAGGTCTGCTGGTTAGCTCTGCAAACCAACAAGCAGAGACAAAAGGAGAGGGCGTTTTGGGTGAAAGTGTTGTCCAATTTCCACCTGTTGCTGTTGATTTTACATTTATTGAGGCACCTGCAGGCGGCTGCACGCTGAGGGAAGGCGATACTCACGCAGGACCCTCACGCCGTGTTTCAGGGCTTGCACTCTGCTGGGCTCCATGGACATGCTGAGCATGGTCTGCTGCCCACCAATGGTGCACACCTGGTTCTCCTGGGCAGCCTGCTTGAACATCACCAGCAGCTGGTTGGCGATGACGGTGTTGAGCACGGAAATGACGACCATGGGGAACACGAAGGAGATGAAGGTGTTGACCTGCAGGGGAGAGAAGGGGCACAATCAGGGGCAGGATCAGCGGAGCAGGAGGTTGGGTTTTATTTCCCAAAGCAGCAGAGGAACAGCCTGCAGTGGAAAGCTTTCCCTGCTCTTACTCAGCTGGTTTTGAAGGTTTGTTGTACAGAGGGGGAACTCACACGCTGCTGACGCAGGTTCATTCATGTCGGTCAACACCCAAAAAAGGCAAAATCATTCATATCTAATGACGTTCTTCTCCCCTTTTCAGTGCAGTTCATTGCCAGAAATGTCTCGACTGAAACATGCCATTGATCTTTTCATCTCACAACCAGCAGGATGCTGCTTAGCTGTCATCATGCATGGCATGACTTCTAAATAACAGTGTGTTATTGTCTTTTTCCTGCATTATGAGCACTCCTTGGGATCTTTTTTACTCTTTTTTTTGCCTTGTGTCCTTTCCTTGTAGATTTAATGACAGTGTTTTGTTACCTCATAACTACATTAAATAAACGTAGTTGTGGCTTAAAGGATTAAAATTGATCAGAATAAACAAGTGGAAATCGTAATGGTTTTAGTACAAATTATTTGATTACTACAGTTTTGATAAAATTAAATGGAAGATCAAATTAAGCAGTGATTGAATCAAGCAGAAGTCACAGTTCATGTCAAATGCAGGAAAGCTTTTGGGCTGTTTAGAAACCTCAGTGGAACTGAGCTTGGCAAAGGGCAGCCTAGGGAGACTGAGGCACGTGTAGGGTTTGCCTGCACATCTGCAGGGCTGCCATGCTGGGTTGGGCAGCTGCTCTGCTAAGCCCAAGAGCTCATCCTCTCTTCTGGATAGCACAGGAGGAGACTCAGCACTTCATTCAGCTGAGTGTGGAACAAATCAAAAGCCCTTCAAGTTTTTAGAATTTCAAAATATTGACAAGAACTAAACCATGCTGCAAATCGCTGTGAAAGCAATTGTATTAGAAGTGATAAAATGACAAAAAGATGGAACTATGAAACTCAGGAGGGAATTTGCTCAGTGGGAGGGCTCCAAGGCAGGCTGACTTCCTCCCCAGACACTGACTTATCTTTCACCTCAGTGATGCAGGACACAGAACAACCCTGCACTCTGAGCCAATGCCAGGGCCCTCTGCAGATTGCAAAACCTCATCTAGAGACAGGTGCTCCATGTGCTGGGATGGAGATACCCCCTCTCCACCCACCCACCCCTGCTGGACCATCACCACGGTGGACAAGGCTCTCTGCACACCCTGTGTCAGGTGCAGATTTGTGGGCTCTGTGCTCTGGGGGGATTCAGGAATGCTGGAGGTGAGTGGAATCACCCAGCCACACCCCCAAAATGCTGCAGGGCATCTGGAAAAGAAATGAGCAGCACATAAGCACATGGGAGCAGAGGCACATCAGAGGCACTCCACTTTCTTTGTCCATAAACCCGAAGCAGAAAGCCCTCTCCTGGTGAAGACAGGCTCTGTCGTTGTTGCCCAGGTTTCCTTTGGATGGATCAAGTCTCTGTACCACTTTGTGCTCCAGAGCTCAACGTGTTAAGCAAAAGCACCAGCTGGGTTTTGTCTCTCCCTCATGGTGAGAACAACCTCTCCCGTTTATGCTGGTAGTAATAACAGAGCTCCTCTGCAGGCTGAGTGAATTCCTAGGTACACCCCACCACTCCAAGCTGCTAATGGCCTCTTTTATTAAGTATAAAGCAGTTTTCTATGCTTCTGAAAGATCTCACATCCTCCTGTATATAGAGTTATCTTTTGGAGTTGCCTCCACAGGCTAAAACAGATCATGAAGCAGTAAAGAGCAACTATTTAACCTTTGCCATGCAGCTGGGCTGAGCTGGAGCACATAGAGGTGAAATGATTGCTCAGATTTACCAGCTCAGACTAAGGCATGAACTCTGTAGCTCCCCACTTCAATTTCTGTGGCTTTAGCTGCAGAATGCCCTTCTTCTTCCCCACTGCTGAACAATGTCTGCACATCAGCAAAATGCACCACTTAACTCTGGAAATGTTTCAATCTGTCACCCGAGAGTCAGGATTTATTGGTTTTCATTCTAAAATTTTGCCCTAGCTGTAAATGACTCTTGCTTGATATAATTTTGCAGAACTCTAACAGTCTTTCCCAAGCTTTCTTAAAAGCCCTGATTCATTCCATAGTTGCATTGTGAAGTCTTTAAAAGAACTTAAGAAATTGGCTAGAATGGCATTGACTTTCCCTTTTAGGAATTGTTACAGTATAAGTGGGAATATTGCATACTTTCCATCAAAGGCTATATTTAAAGATTTTTCCCTTGCCTTGATTTGGAGCAAAACTCTCATATAGTAAAAAAAAAAAAAAAAATCAATATTTTCCCCAGTAGCAGAATGTTTTAATTTGTTGAAAGAATGATGAATTATTTGCAAACACAAAGTCCCGAAGCACACAAGGGCTAGAAAAGCCAATTCTCCTAAGCAAACCCTTTATATTCCCTGTTTTTCTGTGGAGCTGCTTGCTGGGAGCCCAGCACACTGTGCACATCAGAGCAGCAGCACTTCATTTTCAGGTGACTTTGCACGCTGCTGGAGCTGGTGCCTCCAACAACTTTTCAAAGTCAGTGGAAAATTTCCCACTTGCTCAGGAGGAGCTGGTCTGGGATCCCAGGACTAAATATTTGAAAGTTCAGGAGCAGGAAGACTTGCAGAGGTGTTTAATGGAATTTTTTACAGTGTCTCCAACATCAGCTGGGCTACAGCTTTCAATGAACACCCATGGGAGCCTTTGGAGCTCTATAGATCTTCACAGACTACTCTGGCCCCAGGAAGGAGGGTTTAGGGAGTGCAGGCTCATTTTGAACCTGAAAGTCTCAGATTTATGTTGGCTCACCATGGAAAGCACAGTCTGTGTGATGCTGGATCTACACTAACCCTGTGTTCAGGGTTATTTGGGTGCACCAGCACAGGGGTCTGGCCTCATCTCTGCTCCCACCCAGCGTGGCTCAGTCTGATTCTCCTCTCCTTTCAAACTGATGTGTTTGCACCAAAGTGAACCCACCAGAGCCCAGCACCACAGTGGGCAGAATGAGCTCAGTGCAGGAGCCCAAAGCTGTGCATGGAGAGGCTCAGCCTTGGCTGCCCTCTAGGCTGAAAAACCCACACAAACACAACACCACAAACCCCGTGACTGTGTGCTAAATCCTCATTAAAAAAAAAAAAAAAAAAAATCCAATATTGCAATGCTTGCCAGTGGCAGGACAGAATGGAACACTAACCCAGTTCCGTGCTGCTGTCACTGCTGGGATCAGTGCAGTCCTAAATGCTGCTCAAGCACCAGGCTGGCAGCATCTGTGGGATGGGATTAGTCCTCAGGACCAAATTGTGTTTTGTCTTGTACAGAACAACAACCTTCCCCCCCAGCACTGCCTGAGCAGTGACAGCCAGAGACCCAGGTCACTCCTTTCTGGCTCTGCTGGGCAGGACAATGACAACCCAGCAGAAACCTCTGCTGAGACCCTGAATCCTCACAGGCAGGGCTGAGGTGTCTGATCACTTGATGCATGCCAGGACCAGGCAGAGACACCTCTGTGACTCAGCCAGTCCTCAGAGGCACCACACCTCCATTGTCCCCAGAGTGGTGACAATGACCTTCCCAGCTCCATCATGGCCAGCAGGCCTGGGGGTCCCAGCACTGAGCCTTCCTGGCTCTCTGATGACAATGTTCATCCCACCTTTCTCTTGGCTATCTACTGCCAAAGGTGATTTCAGCATGAAATAGGAATCATTGTCACTATGCAGGGGTTTGCAGGACACAGGGGATGGAGCAAAGCTGAGGACAGGACCTTGTAAGCTCATGAGAAGATAAATGGAAATTTGTGGGAATTAAATCAAACTTCTGGAAGGGAAAAAGATGCAGGTATCAGCCTCGTAGTTAGTTAGCTCAACAAAAATCAGGTTTTGTGTGGCACACAGAGTTCAGCCTTGTGAGTTTGCTTCTTCCTTCCAAACAAGAGTGTGGGAGAGACACGGGGGAAGGGACAGCAAAACCAAGGGACAAAAAACAGAACCCAGTTCTCAAGTTTGTGACTCTTCCTAAATCTTCTGCATGGAAAACTGCTCCCCTGGCTCTGCTGAGCTTCCTGCTGACGTGATTCACTTTTGCCAAGTCGTCCCTCAGATTATTTGACTGTGTGGTTTCCCTGGGTTACCACTAAAAGCAGCTATCAGCTCCCTCGCAGCTGTGATGGAGAGGATGAGCACAGAACTCCACACAGGAGCTTCCCAGAGGGCTTCCACAAAGTCCTGTAAATCAGAGGGTTTGCAAAGATTTATTCTTTTGAGCTCCAAGGTGACTGTTGGAGGAACACAGATTCAAAGGTCACTTTGGAAAAAGATGAGGTTTGGATCCCTAGTGCAAGCCAGGACTTTTTTTGTTAGATATATCTGAAGGCAAGGAGGGTAAAATTTATGAGTATTACACTTGTTTATGAGTCACCTTTGCTCCCAGAAAAACTCCATCACCTGAGCCATCTGCAGCTGACTGTTGCCATGGTCCATCAGTGCAAGAATTTGGACAGGCACAGAAAAAATGAGTGAGCCCTTGGAGAACTCCAGTGGTTAAAAGTAAAAATGTTAGGCTAAAGGCTCTTCTGGAGACACAGTGGCAAATTCGACACTGTTAAGTATTTGTGATAAAAACAGCCAAGAATCAGAACTACTCACAACATTTTAATTGAGAGAGTTTTGATGAGAAAATAGAAAATGCTCCAATACTGAGAACATAAAAGATTTTTGAACACAGGTGTTGTGTTTTCCCTCATTCCTTTTTTCCAGATAAGTAAATAAAATCCCCCAAAGCCAATGCAGCATGAAATGCTGGTCACAGCAGCAGCAGCAGCAGCACAGTGTGGTGCATCCCTGGGAGCAGCAGCTGGAGTGCTCTGCCAGCAGGAGCAAGGCTCCTGGAGTGGACATGGGGGCCAGCTGAGATTAAGGGATAGTTTTAACCCTGGGTTGTGACAGGCACTTTGCGTCAGAGATCAGAGATGTTCCCTTGTAGCCTGGTAAATGAGGTGACAGCAGAGCCAGATCCTTGGTCTCTGTCAGCACAGCCTCTCCAGGGACACAGCCCCTTCCAGCGCTGAGCTGCGATGCCCAGAGTGATTTTTCTCCCTTTCTTTTCAGGGCTATGGGAAGGACAATTAAAAAGGAGAGAAGTGTGGATGATGACGAGGTGGTAAAACCTCGTTTGTACCCACTAAGCTTGTGTCATAGTTTCCCTGTGAGATGGCTGCAGCCTTCCTGTTTTCTGCTGGAGAGGATTCCCAGTGCAGAGACTCCTGGAGACTACCTGGTGAGAAACCCTAAAGGAGCTGAAAACTGACTCAGGAGGAGAGGTGTCCTTGCTGGTTTCCTGGAAGTGACGAGGGAGAGGGCTGAGGATACAGAGCATCGTTTGATTTGTGGTTTAGAGCAAATCTATTAAACCACAGAGCTACGTTTTAACAATCTACCACATTCTGGTTCACCTCATTTCCAATGGAAATGGAAAGTAAATTATCCTCCCCCTGACTGTGGAGGCAGTATTGTTAGCATATGTCAATCAGGGAAGCACATTCTGCTACAACAACATTTGGCTGCCAAAAAACCTTATTTGACTAAATGTACTTTACAAAATTACTGGTTATCTCACTCAGTAGCCAGAATTAGCATTTTTTTAACCAGCCAGTGGATAATTTCAGCTGTTAATAAGCACGGTACTTGCATTCCAGGATACAGCAATCTGTGCAAGACAAAGCAGGCAAGGGGAAGGTACATCGTGTTGGGATGCCAAGGGGAGCATTTGGCAATGGCACTCGTGTTTGATGTTCACAGGATGTGTCTGATGAAAAAAAACATCCACAGGTTTTTTTCCCCGACAGTAAATAAATTACCATCTCATTAACCCCACCTTTACATAGCTCTCCAGATTTCCATGCCAAGAATCTCACAATTATCAGGTAAATACCATTCCTTAGCTACAGCAGGCCAGGAGAGGTTAGTGTCTGTGAGTGATAGAAGAAAATAACCCCTGCTTTTGGAGCCAGTAACTGGCACAGGGAAAAGAGTGGAAGCTGGACAACTACAGCCTAGTAAGGGAATTTATCTCTTCTGGAATTTTTTGAGGGGACCAGTACTGCAAGGTGTTGGCTCTGGTCCTTACCTTGGATAAGGGCATCCTGGTATGGGAGCACAAATCCTGGGTCAATAGGAATATCTGGCCAGATGCCAAAGCCTGTGTGTGTATCTGGAGCTCTACCAGTGTGTTTGGGCAGGAGCTCGACCTTTACACGCTGCCAGTTTTAGCTCGGGCAGGTTTGCCTGTCACGCCTCATTTCCTCTCTCCAGCAGCCTTGACAGCATGGCAGGGGTGACACAGCTGTCACCCTCGGACAGTGGCTGGCTGCTGACGTGGGTGGGTGGCTCTCTGTAACATTTTTGGTGGAATCCTGCATCCCTATGGGCTCCCCTCACAGCACCAGAGTGACACAAACCCCTCTGAGCTCAGCTCACCCTTCCCTTTCCTCCTAAAGAGGGACAGGATGCAAATATCTGTGTAGATCCAGGATATAATATCCCATCATTAGCTTAATGAATAATCAAAGACAAGATACCAAAACCCAGCTATTATTTTTCTCTTTGAAACACCCTGAGAATCCTCTTGTTGTTACATCCCTGTATACCCTGTACCTCTTCTGCCCAGCTCGAGGTGAGTACACACCCCACACACATTATCCAAGGTCACAGAGTGTGGCCATGTGAATTGCTCTGATCTCACCCCAAAGAACTCCCCTGTTCAGCCCCTGGAGCTGCAGGAGCTCAGAAAGACTGAGGAGCACCTTCCCTGTGCCTCAGGGAGACCTTTTCAGAAGCGCTGAATATCAAGCCCAGACGTTTCAAAGAAAGGTTATGATGATGTAGAATGTTGCTCCCAGTCACAGGTATTGATGTCAAAATGTATGATCAGCTCTGAGTTAGGGAGGCAAAGCCTGAAGGCAGGACACAGCTGCGTGGGGACATGGGGGAGGATGGCAGTGACAAGCAGCTGAACCTCAGGAGCTGGGGCAGAGATGGGAGTGTGAGCATGAACACAGACACGAGCAGGACATCCAGAGCTTTTCATCCAGGGGGAAAAATCCCAAAGAAAAGCCTGGAACACAGGCTCATCCTGTCCAATCCATTGCTGATTAAGTAACTCAGCAGGTTTTGCTGACCTCAGCTGGCATCAGCCACAGGAGCTGGAATTGGCCAAAACTCTGCATTTCAGACCTCTGCAGGAGCCCCCGCTTCATCTCTGCTTTGGATGTGGTCTGGGAATGGGAGAATGCAGGTGCTGGTGCTGAGGTGAAGAAAGAGGACAGATAAGTCTGAGGATAAATGTTCAGATGGAATTTCTGGATATTCTTGAGTCACTGGGCTGGTTCCTGTCCCCATGCCCTGCAGCCATCAGTGCCAGTGAGGCTGGAGCTCAGTTAATTGCAGGGCAAGGACACGTGAGCATCTGTTCCTGACACATCCATTTACTCACTGAGGGAAAACCCCTCCAAAGACAATTCAGAGGATAATGCAAAAGACTTGTTCTTGAGCTCTGGCTGCTCCATGCTGTGGAGGAGTTTCATGTTTTGTATTGGTAGATATTTACACCAGAAGAAAATCCGTGTTACTACAAGGCTTGGGGTGGCAGATTGCACTCTGTGCTGAACTTGGATATCTGCAAGGTGCAAGCACCTACAAGCTGGTGCACAGCAGGAGGACGTGGCCATGCACAGGGCAGTGGTCCTCTCCTCTCTGTGCTGGCTGGATGCCTCCAGAGCTGTCTCCAGCTGGATAACACCAGCCATGAACTCCTCCAAAGGGCTTAATTTAGCTCTAGCATTGAGATCAGAAAGAGGATCTGCTTAAACTCTGTTTTCATTAGCATTTTGTGTCTGCTCCACAGCAGTGATGTTTTCCTGGCTTCTCTCTGTAGATCTGTGGCCATCACAGAGAATAACCAGGCAGTGTGGATTAAGGCTTTAAGAATAACCAACGTGTACCATTTTCAAGCCTGTGTGTGGTCCCACACTGATGAACTCTAATGGGAATGCAGAGCAGCTAATGATGTTGAGAAGTTGAGTTAATCACATACTCTGCAGGAGTTAATCAGATACAGAACAGATGGAAATAAATTGTGTACTGACAAAAAATATCCATCATATCTGTGGCAAAAACATTCCCATTCATAAACTTCCCTCCTTGGAGAAAACATTTGTACATAAAAAATAACATCTGATGCAGAACAACTTAAGTGGATCTCTTGCTCATAATGGGTTGGGGAAGATGTCAGAGCACTGAGTAATGGTGGCATTCCTGAGCATGGCTGGGTACCTGAAGGATCATTTAACCTCATTTCTATGCGTGGTTACAATGCTGTGACCTGAGCTATTTTCAAATTTATTTATTTATTGTAAGTAACAGCAAAAGATGTGATTCATCCATAAGTGTTTCATATAAATCTTATTATTCCTAATTGTACACAAGGGTAATACCTAAATATTGAACTCCCTGGGGAGCTCAGAGCTTTTCATTACCTCCCTTAATGCCAGAGAACCTACTCCATTATAACTGTTCTTAAGAGGAAAATTCCTCCTTTCCTGGCCTTTGGCCACCAAACTCAATCTTGGATGGCTCTGCTGATTCCACCTTCCAAAGAGAAAGGAAAACTGTGAAATTCAGGAAATCCTGAATGGACTGGAGAACAGACAAATTGGAAGGTTCTAAGGCTTACCACTGTGCACTAGAAATGCCTTGTATATCATGGATACTCAGCTTTTTCTCTTAACAAAACTGAAGGAAAAATGTTTATTTAGAAAAATGGAAGAGTAATCAAAAAAGCCCAACGCCAAAGAAAAAAAACCCAGAAACCAAATAACTCAAGTTCTCTCTAAGACTGAGCTTGATGAAGATGATGAATTTGGGGCCTTGTAAATCTCCCTTCAGTTAATTTAGGGCCTCCTGCCACTGATTTAAGAGGGATATGGTGAGATTTAAAAAGGAAGGGGTTTGGCATGGGACAAGTGCTGCCTTCCTGTACCTGGTAAGGGAGGACAGAAGAAGGGTCAGAGCAGCAGTGAGGATCCTCCATCACATCATCATTAACCCAAAGCTTCAAATCCTCCCCACTTCCTCCCTCAGGAAACCACAGAAAATTCTGAGCTGGAAGGGACCCACAAGGATCACTGAGTCCAGCTCCTTCCTTCTTTGTTTCCTGTGACTGGTACAGTGAGCTACGAGGTAAATTTATTCAATTTGCCCAATTTTGCTTGCAAACAGGAATAAAGTCAATTCATATGCTGTCATTTTGCTGGCCTCAGCCTTGCTCCTCAGATCCATTGCACTGTTTAGGGCAATATTTTTGGTTGAACAAAAACTCAGTGAATAATGTTCATGCTTTTCCCTTTGAACACACAGGTCTTTGGTACTATTTCCCCCTCACCCTAACCAGCAGCTATGTTCTACTGAAGGGGAAATAATACTTCAACTTCAAATGGCTGATTGGAAATACGCTTTAAATAATTTACCAGTGCAGTTGGATTTCAGTTCTCACTATCTGCTGGTGTTTTGGTTCCTGTTTGTTTTTGCCAAAGGGACATTGCCCATTGCCTTTCACAAGACATTTGGGTTTCTCCAGCTCTGCTGCTTGTCAGCCCTCTAAAGAATTTAATAAATGTTCATATGGTGCCTAATGCTCCTGACGGCCGAGTAACCCTAATCCAGATCTTGCAGTTATTTTCTGCCTATCCTCCTTTGGTTCTTCTTTCCTCCTGGGCTGCACGAGTTGTGGGGGCTCACATGGTGGACACTCGTCCGAGGGAAGTGTCTCCGTGGTGTGGAGCAGACTGGTGCTCTCTGTGGATGTCCCTGTCCAAGCCCAGGACATCAGCCTCTCTCCTGTGCTCTTGGCCACAACTGCAAGTGCTCAGCACATCTGACACTCCTGCACGGCTTTTGCAGCCTGGGATGCTGCAGGAGGGGCAGCCACCACAGCCTTAAGGACAGCACAGGCTTCATGTGTGTCTGAGGGCACTATCACCGTGTAAATAACTCACAGCAGCTGATTTTTTGAGCCAACATCCAGATCCTTGCTTCTCTAACCTGTGCCTGCTATTCCATTCTTCTTTGGTTCATGCTTGAGGTGGCTGTTGTCATGAATGAGACTGTTATGCTTGGATATTTACTCAAAGACAACATCAAGAAAAATATTCAAACCCTGGTGACAGCCAATTATCCCCCAGCTTTTCTTGTTCTGGCAATACTGAGTCATTTCATCCCTCCTGATCAAAATGGATGCCTTTTCCCCACATGGGTATGAAGTCACTTGCAGTGAGTGTTTCAGGATTCTAACTAAACAGTCTGCTTCAGCAGGGGAACAAAGCCAAAGGCACAAGCACGGGAGCACAACCAGCAAAGATTTCTGACAGTGAAGAGCAGCAAGCAGTTGCATCAAGTGGTGCTTGCTTTCTTCCTTCCTTCCCACACTCTGCTGGTAGGTGGATCATGACAGAGAAACGTGTGGGTCTGTTTGGCTGACGTGGTGCCTGTCACACTCTGCTTTTACACCTGGGCTGTGTGGAGCACTCGGGTGCTGGGCTCCCCTCTGTCCCCGTGTCCCTGCCAGGTCCCTCTCTGGGGACAGGGGCAGCCTGGGCAAAGCTGCAGTGGCACCTCTGTCCTGCCCTTTGTGGGCAAAAAATGAGGATGCAACCAGCAGCTGGCTGACAGGAGGGCAGAAACTCATTAGAAACTTATTAATTACAGGGTAATTAATAAATCAGCTCCAGTGCCCAGGATGGTGCTGAAGATTTAAGATAAAGACTTTGTTATAAACCAGCCAAGGACTACAGCCTTCAGCCTGATGCATGAGGTGCTCACTGCAGGGGGATCCAAAGGAAAGTTAATTTGAGCAAAAACCCGAAGAAATGGAAAGAACAAATCATTCTCCTATTGAAAAACACGTTAGACTCAATTCAGAACAATTCAAAGGAAAGTTAGGTTAAACAAAAGCCCAAACAAATGGAAAGAAAAAAATTATTCTCCTATTGAAAGAATACAACAGACCCAATTCTGGTTTTGCATTTCAGCCAGGTGAGGTGAAGGTAGAGGAGGGTAAGAGATGCTATAGTGTCTGAGAGACAAGTAATGTCATGACAAAAAAAATTTATCTGTTGAATTACATTTCAGGATCAATTTATCTGAAGCTTTTTGTAATATTTCACATATGCTGAAAAGTCTCATTAATACAGCTGGTAAAATAACAGCTTGTCTGCTTGAAGTAATTAGTAGTTGACAATTGGGTTGAATTTTAAATCCATGAGGAGCTTTGGTTAGCACTAATAAATGTTGATTAAGGTAGCAATTAAAATCTAACAATCTCTCTGGGGGTCTGAACTTAAAAGCTGAAGTTTGGAACATACCTCAATTTACAGAGAAAATGCTACAGTTCCTCCCCAGACTGCTTTATTAAACTGTGGCAATGTGGATTTTTATTTCCTTTGTTTGTTGTTTTTTTTTCCTTTGTATTTTTCTTTTTTTTTCTTTTCTTTCCATTTTTTTATTTTTCCCAGTTTACACAAATTAATTGCAGCCTGAAGTCGTGCTCCACAGCTCGGGCAGCCACCAGCACCTCTCCTGGCTGACAAAAAGGCTTGGGGACAGTGGTGACATTTAGCAGAGTGAAGTTTGAGCTGTCTCTCAGGAAATGCTCTTGCTGTCCCTATTTCCATGGCAGTCTGTCCTGGATTGAAAGGTAAGTGTGTATTCTATTTGTCACCTGTCAGAGGTGTGACAGTTATCTTCTGTTCATTGGGCAGTTTTCTTTATCTCTTCCACAAACCAATCCTTCCTCCGGGAAATATCTTCTGTTAATGGGCCATTAATTATTAATTATCTTCTGTTAATGGCCACTGAGTGTCCCTGCATGGCTGATAAAATTCCATNACAAAAGAATTGTTATTCCTGCTCCTATATCTTTGCCTGAGAGCCCCTTAACCTAAAAGTTATAACAATTTGGAGGGAGGGGGTTTACATTTTCCATTTCAGGGGAGGCTCCTGCCTTCCTTAACAGACATCTATGTTTTGAAACCAAGACACAGCCCTTCCCAGGAGGCAGTACCTGTGTGTCCCTCTCCTCACCAGGCTCTGAAGTGGGCTGGAGAGATTTCCAGCTCTCCCTCAACAAGTTCTGCCTGCAAATGCAGCCAAGAGGGGAGGTCAAGCAGCGCTCATCACTCCTGACTCCCTCCCCTGTTTTGCTCCTCAGAGCATCCCATCATCAGGGTGATTGGATGAGCTACCAAGGAAAAGTATTGACTAGGTGGTGCCTTGAGGAAGACTAAAATTCTCTTTCTGTTGCACTTGAGTGGCGTGAGTGAGGCAAATCACAGAGCACATTTTGTTTATGGAGTTCTTTTACTGATTTATCATCAAGGCACTATTCATGGAGGTCTCAGGTTCCTTGTGATCTTACTTAACCTGATACCATTTCAGTCACCTCCCTGCATTTTTTCTATTTTGAAAGTCAGAAAGCACATTTGTATTTCATGGAGTGCCTCCTTTATAGTGGGCAAATCATTTTGGGTTTTTTCACTCTTGCTGTGGGCAAGACATAAACTGAACACAAAACCAGATTTGTCTTTATCACACATTAGCTCTGTGTCACCCATTAATTACATTGCATCCCCCAGTTATTAAGATGAATGCCAGGGGAAAAAATAGGAATACAATGTGAAATGGGAGCAACTTGATCCTCTGGTGCTCCTGGGAGTGTGTCAGTACTTCTGCTCTGGTCATGCCACTTAAATCAACAGACTTGTCATTACATTGTTTTCCAGGTCTGCTCCTGCTGATTTTGGGAGTTGCTGAAATGAGCTCCTTTCCCTGCAGGGTACTTGCCATGGCTGTAATGGAAAAAATAGACCAGAAAAAACAGCAGAAAATTTGTGCACATCATGGTCAAATCCAGGGAGCGTTCCTGGGGCAAGGCAGGGAGGTCAGAAGGAAACCGTGTCCCTCTGACTTCCCAGGGCTCCTGCTGAATTTGGTGGCTCCTGCTTGATCCTGCTCCTGGCCCCAGCACCCTCAGCATCCTCAGGAGATGAAAGAGCCTCCATCCTGAATGGCCTCTCACTCTGGGAAGGAGCTTCAATAATCAGCACAAATTTTAGGTGCTTTCTTAGTCCAGCCTGTGTGATCTGCGTGTGGCTGTTGGATTCTCCACAGAACTGAGTGTTCCTGAGTACATTTCCTGAGTCCATTCATTGTTAAGGATATTTACAGAAAAAGAAAGCTGGAGAACTGAAGATGTCAAAAGCTGGAGGAGGAAAAGGAATAAATCCAGAGGGTGGAAAAAAAGCCCATTCACTATCAGTCAATGTGTCTATCACTTTTTTTTTCTTTTTTTTTTTTCCTTCTGTGTTTTAAGGATGAAATACAAATGGCTCGGATAAATGTGGAAAGGAATGCAAATAAAAGCTTCATAGCCAGAGACATTCAGAGCTCTTCTTTGTCAAAGGAGCCTTAAGAACTGGATGGAATTGTGAATTTCCATTTGACTGAGCAATTTCCGTGCCTGAAGCTTTGGGACAGGTCGTTTTCTCTGCAAGATGGACACAAGGGTTGAACCAGCTGGGAACTGCAGCCACAGAGAGGCACAAGGGTGAGCCACGGTTTGGGTATCTTGGCACTGCAGTTTTGGGGTTTTTGGGGAAGACAGCTGCTCTGAGAGGGTCCCCAGTGGACACAAGTCACCTGGACATCTCCACCCCCAGCCAACACCATTCTCAATGTGGATCCACCCATGCTGCAATAGGCACTCAGGGCTGCTGTGGAGACATCACCTGGGGTCTGGGAACATTACTGCATGGAAAGCCATGAGCTCCTGAGGAGAGACCAGGGTGATTATCCATGCACAGGCTTTCAGACTACTTGAAAGGGCCTATTTAATATTTTTACAGTAATACTATGCACTCTGCTGCTCTTACAGTAGAATTACAGGTGTCATCCTGAGGAGGTATTTGTGGGGGGCAGGTTTTTGGAGAAAAGCCATTTTGCCAGGGAGATGAAACAAACAAGGGGCTGCAGAGAGATCTGGCATCTCCGAGGAGCTCAGAGGATCTCCTGGTTCCAGGCTTCTGCCCTGCCCCCTCACAGAGCCACGAGGATAAATCAGCAGGGAAATACTCAAATAGTGGGGACAGTATGGAAGGGCACGTTGGATCAAGTGACGTGCAGAGAGAGAAATCCTAAATCTAGCACAGGTAGGGAGGAAAGCAGGTATGAGCCACCTGTCCCTGGTGACAAAGTCTCTGTTGGCCAATTAAAAGCCACTGCATTGAACAGGTCAGGTCCTAATGAGCTGTGGGTCCAAAGCCTGACTAGGCAGCTGGAAGACCCCATAACCCCAAATCCACATGGTCTTTCAGAAAATGAACCCAAGGCAAAACAGATCGAGAAGGTCACGGCTCTCTCCTGCAAACCACAGCACAAGCAAGCCCTGAATGCTTTCCCATTTCTCAAAATTGATTTTCTTTTTTCCAAATTAAAGTACAAAATGAACATGTGAGACCAAATGCTATCGGACCAGACTGCAAATGAGGCTAATAGGCCAAATGTCAGATTTGTTTCTGCTGAGGAGTCATTACTGAGTACAGACTTTACGTAACCTGCTTTACTCTAAAGCATGATCCAGCCAGCTAATGACTGGCATGAGAAAGATGGTTTGCCTGTGGAATGGCTCCTTTGCTGTTATAAATTTCTCTGCACCTTACCCCAAAGGGTAGGGGTACCCACCTGCCTGTAGCCTGCGTTTGAGGTTGGCTAAAAATCTGATGGATAAAAATTCCTTGGATTCTGTATGGGGCAAAGGTATAAATTGCTATTCCTCAAATCAAGATTCTGATGGCAGGTTGAGAAGAGCCTCTAACCATTTCCCCATGGCAGCTCAAACTCCTGCAGCACAATTCACAGGCTCTTAACAGCTCGGTTGTTTTTCAGGTCTACCTTTCTCAAAACCACAGGGCTCCATGGAGAAATGGCTGAGAATGTTGACCTGGAGCAGGCATCAGCTTCCAATGTCCTGACTTGTGCAATGCAGGAATCAGGAGCTGAATCTCAGGCACCCAGTAACTCCTGGTGCTGTCCAGGGCTCTGAGTGAGGCTGTTGGTCACACCCCCCTCTGCTCACAGAGATGTTGCAGCCGCTGCTGCTGGCACTTACTTACACTGGCCTTTGCTATGCATTAACCAAAATAATTTCCTTTTTGAAGCACAAAAATTTCAGTGCAAAAATTGCTGCTTTTATCCCTAAGGCAGGCTGCCCAGACACAAGACTGTCTCAGGTAGGAACCATTCCTGTCCAAACAGTTGTGGAGGCAGATTCCTTGCAAGAGAGGAAGTGATTTAGCAAGATGAAGTAATCACAGTGTCATGAATGCAACCAGGATTTCCCTGTTAATTACCTCACTGTTAATTAAGGGACCATTTTTTTATTAAAATTAATTCTCATCTTTTAAAAATATATCACTTAAAAAGGGGATGTACAGAAGTGTTTACCACTGATACCCTAAGATGCTAATTTCCAAATGTTATGGCTTGTAATCAAGTTTAATTTTCTGACTTATCCTCCAAAGGAGAGACTTTACACCAGTTTTGACATTTAAATTACCTTTGATTTGCAAGTCCAATACCGCCATAAATATTCATAGCCAAGAATCCAGTATTTAGCCTTGAATTCTTTCATATTTTTAATTCACCACTAAAAACCAGCTCCAGAGCCAGCTGAAGGAACGGAACGAAGCCCATTTTATCTGAAGCACTGGGAGCATCTGGCTCTGCTCCCTAGCAGCGAGCAGCACCACGCTGCTGTTTGATGCCGCCCAACCAAATCCGACAGCGAAATCATCCTTTGATCCTTTCCCTTCCATCTCCTCGCACAAAAACTGCTGCGAGGCGGGGGCTGCTGGCCAGCACTGCTGCTGGTTTGGCATGTGCCACGTCCAGGGACAGAGTGAGGGCAGCCTCAGGCAGGGGCAGCTGCTGGCACGGTTGGTGCCACGTGCGGGGCTGTGCCTGGCCTCTGCTCTGGGCAGGCAGAGCATTTTGGCTTCCACAGCCACACCAACACAGCAGCTCCACTCGCGTGGGGATCAGAAAAACAGAGACTTCCACACGCACTGAAGGGTTTGATCTGCGGCCTTAGGAGAAGCTTGGGTTGATGCAAAAATATTAAGTGGAAAAATCATAAATGTTCATTTCTATAGTTGTAGGTGAAAATATGCATTAAGTGAGTGAGAAGCTGCACTGATAAGGTGGTGAAGGGTTATAATGTAAGTGTGTGGTTGTATGGAAAAAGCTAACAGTTTAGAAGTTATAATAGAAGCCAATGTGTGCCTGTGAGTTAGAAGCCCATTAGATAAAAGTATCCACAGTGCAGCAGATGTAAGTAAAGCTGATGGGTTAGAAAAGCAAAATAAATCCTGTGGCAACTGTCTATTGGGTTAGAAAGTTCTGTATTGTCTTGTAATGGAGAAACTTGTGACTGCTCTTGAGCTGTGGCCGACTGCTTGCTCCTCTAAAATCTCACAGCCTCTGAGACCGATGTTTGTCTGAGCAATAAATCGTTCTTAGCCCAAAACCAGTCCCACCCTTTCATTTCTGGTGGTGACAATGACACACTCACCCTGAGCGTGGCCACCGGGAGGACAAAGCCCAGCTTGGCACAGGGGAGATGCCTGCTGGAAGAACGCCCAGGCTTGGGGAGAAAGAGCCTTTTTGGTGCTGCCTGCCCTGCGAGCTCCCTGACCCTTCCCTGCCCAGGGTGACAGCCTGCCAGCCCTAAGCTCTCCCAGGTAAAGGCAGCAGGCTCCAGGCCATGAGAGGATCCCTGTCCCCTCTGGCAGTGGCAGTAAGGTGTCCTCTTGCTGCTCTCCTGCAGCCCCCACATCCATTCAGGCTTTGACACGGTGTCAGTGGCCAAGGAGAAGGCTGTGCTGGGGACTGGCAGCGCTCAGGGGTGATGTGCCAAACTCTCTTCCCCTTCCTTGAGCAGAAACCCAGGTGAGGAGCAGAGCTGAGATGCTCCAGCCCCTGTCCTTGTTGGTCTGGGTCTCCTTGCTGGCTGATTTCTGTCTCAAAATGTTCTAAAGATGCTCCATTTTTCTCCAGGTGTTGTGAGAACGTGGGTCAGTGTGGGATGGGAAGAGGGACAGGATCAACTCATATGTTGAGCAGAGGGCTCTGAGAATCCCCTCAGAGCTCAACTCTGAGGCATAGAGCAGGCAAACACCTGCACACATCAGTCACAATAAAGGGCAAATTGGCTTCATGATGAAACATTCTCCTCTTTTCAGTGACTGATGACTTCTCCATTTTTTTTTTTGTATCAGATATACTTCAAATGTAATTAGTTTCTCCAGTCTTTTTTTCTTCCTTCAACAATAAGGCAGGGACAGAGGAGCAGCACCATTACTACCCATTTCTTAAAATAATTTCTATTTGCAAAAGGCTAAAAAAAAATCAAGATTCACTGTGACCCTTTCTACCTTTAAACCAAGGAATTTATTTTAAGCATCAGCATCTACTTCTGAATGAGCCACTGCCGGTGCTCTAACTAACACAAGATGGAATATGACACTGCTTTTATGGCATGTTAGATACCCCCAGCTCACCCCAGCCCAGGGACAATAAATATGCACCTCCAATGTACCTCTGCTGCTGCCAGGAGTGTCCTTGGCTTCTTGTGTGGGCATCTTTGCACCACAGATACACTGAGACTGATTTTCTGATACATAACCCAGGTGTCTGCTCCTACCTGAGATCAAAGAAGGACCTGCTTTCCCAGGAACTCACCCAGATCTTTACTTTGTCTGCTTGTTTTTCATTTCAGTTCGTTATTTTAGTAAAAGGTATTTTCTCTACCTACAAAATAATAGTTCACAGTGGGTGACAGGCTCACTTCTGATATTATTTACCTCTTCCATTTGAAAAGGAATTGCTTGCAGTAAAGCCCCGTTCAGTTGGGATCTGAGTGTAGCCTTAGAAACTCCAAGGTTTGAAAATGTGAGATGGACCATAAAAGATCAGGGATGCCAAATTCAGGTCTGTTTCTGGCAAAAAAACCCCTGAAAAATGTAATTATTTGGTGAGGCAATGTTCTCTCTGGTCAGTGCCTAGGACTAAATTTAGTCCAGCCCAGCAAAGCCCTTCCACATTCACTTTCCATGAAGGACCAGAGATGAGAAGGATGAGCACCAAAACTGGTGAAATGAAGCAATTCAGCACGGAATTGTTTACTGAGACTCCACAACAGTTAGAGAAGACTCATAAGAAAATGTGGACTTTGCTCTCCCAAATAACTCATGGCAATGTAGAAGAGATGATCCTGTGTCACTCTGGCAGAAAAAAAACACGTGACAATGGCCTGAAACCTCTTGATTTTTGATTCAGTAAAATCTGAGAGTATTTTAAGTGACAAGTTCTCATAAATAATTCCATCTAATGGAAGATACTTCGGTAATTGCGGTATTTTAATTTCAACCCTTTAAGTGCAGAGAATTCTCATTAGCACTCAGCATCCAGGTACTGCAATGAATTTTCATGGAGAGAGAGTAGCATACACAGTGCTGAAATGGTGCAACTATGATGAATTTATGCATCATTTTATGGACAAAGATATTAAGTGATTCATTAAGCAAAACCATCCATTCCCTTCTGGGTACAAGAAAGTTTTTATTACTCCTGTTCTTCAGGTAAATAGACGGAGGCAGAAAATTACTAGGTCTGGCCTAAACTTCTTCTTCCCAAGCATTTCCACAGTGACTTTCTTTGGTTTCTAGCAAGGTTTATTTATAAATGAAGCCTCCAAGTGACCTTGGAGAGTCTGACTTTCCATGCCTCAATCTAACTCCTGTGCAATATTGCCTTGACTAAAGGCAATAAAAACATCCACAGGGGAGCTGAAATGCCAGGCTGGCAGACTGAGTGCATGAATATTATAAATGAATGAAGCAAAATTTGGATTTCAGGACAAAAACTTGCCTTTACACCAATGCAGAGAGAACTGGGCCTTGTCATGGTTGTTTAAAGGAATTTGCAGTATTTTGGAGAAGTGACTCCTCTGTTGCCGTGCGCTGCCAAATTGGAAACCGAGTCATGGAAATGAAAACATCCATGTTCTCAATTATTCCACTGGCACTGGAAGTGCTGAAGGAGGAGGAGGGATATCAAATAAGAGTGTGCAAGAACAAAAGTGCTGGTTTCTCACTGAACTCCGAGCTCTCTTGTGTAGCAATGACTCACAAAGTCTCGGGCAAGCAGCACTCAGCAAAGGCAACACCGTGGGCAAAGAAAGAAGAGTCATGGCACATGTTCCTTCTAATTGCCTCCTATCTTTTAATTGGTTTCAAAACTAGATGTTAGCAAGGAGACAAATGCTGCTTCCTTCACATATATTGCAGATAAATGCTGGGAAAGGAAAAGCACTGCAGGTAAATCTGGTGGGAATCACAAACTCACAGAATGGTTTGGGTTGGAAAAAACCTTAAAACTCATCTCATTCCACCCCCTGCCATGGGCAGGGACACTTTCCACTAGATCAGGTTGTCCAAGGTCTGTCCAACCTGGCCTTGGACACTTCCAGGAAGAGGACACCCACAGCTTTTCCTGGCACCCTGTGCCAGGGTCTCACCCTGGAGTCACTCCCTCCATTTGGGCTGTACTGAGTTACTAGCTCAGAGAGGCATCACTGGATTTTGTTTAAGATAGAAAGTAAACGTTCCCAGAACTCAACTCCCTGCTGAGCTGCTGTTTACAACCAGCAGGTGAGTGATGGAGACAAGGACAGTGGCCAAAGGCAGGACTCAGCCAGCCCAGGGGAGCTGCTGAGCATCACCATCCCCTGCTGCAGATGTTTTCCTGTGGGGATAGTTCACACTGCTGCTCCTTGCTCCATCCCTTACAGCTCTCAATCACTTTACCTTCTATTTCCTGGCACTGCCTCATTTGGAAGAAGTGCTACAGGGGCAGGTCTATGGCAACTTTCACCACTTTTTCAGGTTCACAGCTCACACAAGGGAGCTGAGACGTGCAGGTCCCTCCTCTCTCAGCCCAAACCTGTGGGCACCCAGCTCCACACAGGTCACTGCAGCTGCACTTGTTACAAGCAGACAAAGCTGTTGGCTCTGCAAAAATCCCCTTTCAGTGTAATTACAAAGATATTTTTGCACGAAAAAAGGGTTGTTTGCATGAATACTTGCACAGACCAGCTTTAATTCTAAAGGTAGAGTTCCAACCTAATTTGAGTGTCAAAACTTCACAGGTGAGGCTCTCTCTGCTGCTGCATAGGCATTCAGAAATTCTGCTTTGCTGCACAGCCTTTGGTAAAGCAGAGATCATAAAGATGAAAAAAGGGGATTGGTCTGATCTTTAATGATTCCAGTTAGTCAGATACCAGACCAGCCAGTCTCACAACCTGAGAACCAAAATAAAAAGCACAAACCAAACACAAAGGAGAGGCACCAGCCACTTGAGTGCTATTGGATTAATGTATTTAGAACAAATTAGAGGTCTTATTAAAGACTCTTCCCCAGGACCTCTCTGGTCTATACCTGAAACATGCAAGGAAAAACATTTGATCTTTAGCAGTGAAGGAGCAAAAGCAAAATAAATTAAAAAAAAAAGACACGCTGAAGAGAAATACTTCAAACAAAATTAATCAAGAGAGAATGCCAAGAAGATTGTGCCTAACTTCTAGGGGGCAACTTAAGTATCAGTTTACTTATTTATTATTCATTAATTAAAATGCTTAAAAGAAATGGAACCTGGCTCAGGGAGTGATGAAGCCAAATCAGATGTGCTTTGACTCATCACAGTGACACAGTGAAAGCTGTACAAAAATATTACCAGGAAGATCTGTTTGGAGAATTTAAGATCTTTGTGCATTTAAGGAGTTATGACATGCTGTTCTAAGGCAGTGAAAAGTACAGGGACTGAGATGTGAGAACACAAGTTATAAAAGCAACTGAAAAATGCTTTTGTCCTGTAAGAGGTTTCTAATAGCTGAAGCAGTTCTAATTGCCTTGACTAAAGGGGATTAGAAAAAAACTAATAATATGAAGAAGTGAAAGCAAATCTTGTGGCCCTAGAAGCCTCCTGTACCTGTGTTATGAGCTTGAACATCTGCTGTAACTTAAAGCTGCTCTAACAGCTTTTGCAGAGTGTTTTTGGATCCCTCCTGCAGAATGAAGCCTCTAAATTCAGGGTAAAATCTTGTGCTTGTACTTCTGGAGGTCCCTGGCTCGAGCTCCAGCAGCTCAACCAGTCCCCCCACGAAGGCTGAGGCAGAAGGATGGGTTAGGGTGAGGTTACAAACCCGGAGGCACAGGGCACAGCCCTTGCTCAGGAATGCAGCAGTCACAGACAAATAATCTCCTTAAGAGAGTGGTGAATCTGATGCAAAACGAATTTTTGGAAGGAAACCAAAAGCTACATGTCATAATTCAATATACAGTACTGACAAAAAAAAGGGGGAAATGCTGAACTATTTCAATGTTTCCAAATAAACACTTGGTTTTTCCCCTGGAAACATTAACACATTTCGTTTTAAAATATTAAATAAAAAAATATGCTGAACTTCTGCTTTATTTCAGTGTTGTCCTAAGCTAAAGAAGAAAGAAGAAAAAGATGGGTTATAAGACCAAAGTGAAGCAAAGTGATCCACCTCAGCTAGAACTAGAATCTTAATTTGCACACAAAGTGCTGTAGGTCAACCCCAAATTAATTGCTTTGTTTAACTCATCCCTGATAAATTTCTGAATTCATTCTTCTTGGTTTGACCCAAGCTCCTTTTTGTCCTTTGAAAACAAATGATTTCACCATGAAACCACAAATCCCACCACTCTCCACGTGCAGAAGGAACATCTCCAGTGGAAAGGGAGGGGGAAGGAGCGGCAGCGGCTGCAGCCCATGAGCCCTTGGGGATCTCCCACCTGCTCTGATCTCAGCTGCAGCCTGCTCACCCAACATTTCTCTGGGCTCCTGCCAGAGAAATGGCAGCAAAAAGCAGAGCAGGTCGAGATTTCTCCCAAAGCATCAGTGCTTTTGTGAGGCCCAGCATTTGGGTGCAGAGGCTGTGACAGCAAGACAAGTTTGTTTTCAAGCATGAACCACCAGTGCCTTCAGAGCATTTTGCCTCTCCCTCCCCCATCCAGATAAAAAAAAAGTGTAGAAATGAAGAAAGTTCATCTGGACTGAAACAAAGGAGGAGGAAACAGCCTGTCCTTTCATTTTGATGGATCTTTCTCTGCAGGGAGCATTGAATATCTTCATTTTCCAGGTATCATTTGGTCTTAGATTAGTCATTCTTGACACAGGCATTTTCCAGCCAACAGATTAGGCTTCTCCTACTGGGCACAAAGTATTTGGATGTTGTCTTGCAAAAGAAGTAATTTCCTCCCTCTCCTTTTGGCCAGAGCAGTGATTACTGCTCGCTGGTTTAGACAGTGAAAGAGTGGGTTATTCTAGAAAGAATGAAAAAATAAAATAAAATAAAATCTGGGAACATTTCCATTTCCCTCTAAGCTTCCTTAACTTGTTTTAGGGTTTTATTTAAGGGGCAGAATGGTTGACAATAAAATTATTTCTCTGAGCTGGGAGAGGTAAAGCAGATTGTTACACACAGGGAGAGGGGAGCTGCCTGCTCTCATAAATAAGTCAATGTGTTACTCCTGCAAGACTGGAAGTGGAATGACAGCTCCTCCAGATGCTGATGCTCTACTTCTCTGTGACCCTCAGTAAACTGAAGTTTGCTAAAAATACCCTGCAAAGGCACACGTGCTCCAGGGCTGCAGAAACCCTCGGAGCAGGGGAGGTTTTAAATGGCCAAATTCCATCCCCACCTCCAGCTGGGCTGGTCTCACACCTCTGCTGCAGCTCCTGTGCCCAAACCTCCACCCAGCATCGTCCCGTGGCTGAGGGTTTGTGGCCAGGGTGTGGGGAGGGCTGGTGGAGCCTGAGCTGCTGAGCCCCCCCAGGGTGGTGGGGATGGTGCCTGCTGCATCCTGGCTGCTTGGGGAGCAAGTCAGGGCTCTGAGGTGCTGCTGTGTTAATGGTTTATTTCAAGATTATTTCAAGTCATCTTTCCAGTAGGGATGTTTCTACACGTGTCCAGCCTTGCTCTCCTCCTTGCCCTGCTCTCCTCCCTGCCCTCTCTCAACACAGCAAGGAGGCAGGTGACAAAACACAGCAAAAATTGAAGGCAAGAGGAGCTGGAAGCCCATGAAATTCCAAAGCAGAGCTTTGGTTTGGGACGAACATTCCTTCACTCCTCAAAATGCAGCTCGTGCAGGCAGTGAGTACCCAGGCAGTGGGAAGGACATGTCACCTTCCCCTCCTGACACCAGAGAGAGGAAATAAATCAGTGTCAGCAAACCCCAGCCTCTTTCTCCCCTTCTTTTGCAATTTGCTGTCTGAGATGCATAAGGAAGAGGAAAGCACGAGTGTGACAGGGTGATTAGTGCTAATCTTTACTCACACAGAGAATAAGTTACCAATCAGCCAATCTGTCCCCATCTCCTTGTTTAAAATGCAAACTAACGTGAATGAAACAATAACATTTTAATTAGATGGAAATAGAAAAGCTGCAGGAGAATGCCATTGTTGCAGCCGGCTGGGGCTCCTGAGCCACGTGTAATTACTTTGATGGATCACACACTAAAGGGAGAGTCACACAGCACAGTTTCCACAACACTTTTTGCACCATTCCATCTCTTCTCACTTTCAGTGATGGAAGCCAGGGACAGCTAGGGAAATTATTTTCCTTCCAGTGCAGCAAGGACAGCCTTCTGGGAAACAGACCCAGCCTACACTCCAGCCCTGCCTGGTTTGCTTTAAAAAAAAAGAAGAAAGAAAGCCCCAGAGCTCCAAACCAAAAGACGCTCAGAAAGCATCAAAAATGGAAGAGAACATGTAAACCATGATGGAAAGTAGAACAAAAGAAAGGGAAAACTGGGAGTAAAATAACTCATGAAACTTTTCACAAGTATGAGGATGTGCTCTGACAAGAAAGGCTGTCACAGACCAGTTCTGATGCCAGCTTGCACTCTGGTGTGGTCCAGGGATCAGCCTGGTTCCCCCAGGCTCAGTGCAGCTTCAAGCCCAAATTTTGGAGAGGCACAGCCCAGACCACAGGGTGCATCGAGGCTTTCGAGGTGGGGCCTGCTGCCAACACAAAATGTGTCACTGTGAATCATCCACACACCAGTTTCAGACTGAAAACTGTTCCCTGAATCATGGGGAAAAGCACAAATGTTCTGCTCTGAAACAGAAAATTCACTGACTCCTTCTTGAGCCAAAAATAGGGGAAGGAGTTATGTAATTCATTTACTTTGAAAAATAAGCATTTCAAAGTTATCTAAACAGCACTAACAACAGGGAAATCTCTGTTTATTTAATCAGTCCATTTTTTGCTGGGTTTGGTGCTGGTGCTCCAGGCAAGTTTATCTCATTCACCTTAAAACAACTTAAACACAAAACTTCACCCAACAGCTGTGAGAGGCTGGCAGGGGAGCAGCTCCACTTCACATCTACATTACTGCCTCAACCACGTGCTCCTAAAACATCCCAGGTTTTGCTGCACACCACGTTGTGAGCAGAAGGAGAAGCTGGAAGCATTTTGTGAGTAGGTCTTGGAACAAGCTGTTTTCTTAGGGGTGACCAGTCCACATTTTTTCACTGGTTTGCCCCATTTCCAGCCCAATCAGCTTGGATGGAGGAAGATTTCTGACAAGTTGCAGCTAGAATTATAAATTAAAAAGCCATGATTATTTTCAGCTGAAATTCTTGTCTCCCTGGATAAGTACTCTACTTCCCTCAGCAGTCTTTGCAAATCATTCTTTGTGACCAGACACAAAAGCCCTGTTTTCTATGAGATCACTTATCTCCAGCAAAGCTCCAATGGAATATTGAATGAAGGCATCAAAACTCTGTCAAAACAACCACTGCCACAGCCTGGAAAGTAATTTTTCAAGGCTTCTTTCTTGATGCTTGCTGGTAATAATTTTCATCAAGTTCATTCCCAGAAAGGGTTAGGGGATTTTCACCCCATCAGCCTCTGGGGATGTTTGGCACAGCAGTGCCCAAGGCCAGGCTGGACAGGGTTTGGAACAACTTGGTCTAGTGGAAGTTGTCCCTGTCCACAGCAGGGGCTTGGAATGAGATGATCTTTAGGTCCCTTCCAACTAAAACCATCCTGTGATTCTATGATTCACCACTGGTGAAGAGGTCTTTGATTGCCAAACCCATTCCTGGGAGATTCCCAGGCATTGGGATCACCCAGCTCCGAGGAAGGAAAGCAGCTTCACCCCACCTCAACACCAACCCCCTGTTTGGGACTGCTGCCTGTTTGTAAGTGAGGGCAGCCAGGCAGAAAGACTCTTTCTCCACCTGAGTGGTTTCTGAGATGCTGACCTGAGAGGCCCCTGGCTCCTGGCAGGAGAGCAGCACTGCTCCTGAGGATGCTGGATCTGGAGAGGAGGATGGGGTCTCAATGTGATGGCTCCATGGAGCACCAGCAGGTTTTCCAAGGGTGCTTGGAAATTTGTGACATTTGTAGGACAGGAATAGAGGGAAATCTGCTAACTATTAAGGTTTTCATAGAACCATCCCTGCTTAGCCACTCAGTATGGAAATTTTTCCTACCATCCAAGCTGACCCTCCCCTGGTGCCATTTGAGGCTGTTTCATCTCATCCTATCACTCATTCCCTGGGAGCAGAGGCTGACTCTCAAAAGTGTCAGGAACTGAGGTGTGGACCAGCCTCCCAAAGAGCAAAGAAGCCCAGTGTTGGAGTGGAATTAATGCCCAGAAGGTTTTCAGCCGTGCTTCAATCTTGTCTCAACAGTACCCACAGGTCACAAGTCAAGATAATCTCTGCAGATCGATGCTCGTGGCCTTTTATCCAGCTCCTCTCTGCTGCCATGGGGCTGCCTCAGGAAAGGTGTTCCTGCAAATCCACATGGGAAATCAGGCACTGCACCCTGACAGACACAGCCCCAGCAAAAGGCACCTGGCACAGCCACGCTGCTGCAGCCCTGTGAAACTGGGGGGAAAAAAGAAAGACTTGCAAATCACCTGAACTAACTCCTTCTCCTGAAAAATCACCTGGAATGTTTCAGGGATTTTTTTTCCTCGGATTTGAGAGCACAGCTCTGACTTAGAGCACCAAGGGAAAGCATTGGCTGTCTCTTGTGAATTCAGAGGGGAGGAAGTCAGTCTGTTTGCAGGCGTGTGGCTGCTGTGTGCAGCTCCAGCTGCAGTTGTAGAGCCTCAGTCAATAGTTGCTTTACAGAAAAAACAGTTTTGTTTTGCAGGCACAAAGACCTCTTCTATCCCTACCCAGCAGGAGGTTTATAAAACTGTCATTTCTTGCCCTGTTTCTGCCCTTGCCTCTCTGCTTCTACTTCTTACGGGCTGCCAATGGGTTTTTTATTGCTTTGGGTGTTTTCTTTTAATTGAAACTGAGTAAATTGCATTTTTCCCCTAAATAGTTAATGTGTTTAACAAATTCTTCCATTATTTCATGGGGGGAAAAAAACCAGCCACCTTTGGAGCAGAAAACAGAAACATTATTTGAAGTTGGTTTATGCAAGAGCACAGAGATATAACCTCACAATGAGAGGGCAGCTCCTGGGGGCCCTTGACAGCAGCTTTTGCCTGGGCAATATTTAAGGGATGAAGTTTAGCACAGCACTACAAGATATGAGAAAACCTCTGGGGCATGACCAGCGATTTTCCCTTTCCCAGACACATTCTTTTTAAAGTAATGAAGACACCAGCAAGCTTTATTCCTGGCTGTTCACTGTGTTTGTAACAGTTTTTCTTGCAGCAGCTCCATTGATAACAGGGGCAAGAGGGAAGATAAAAGCAATCATGAAAGGGAAAGACCTTCTGCCTCATCTCCCTGTGATAAAGCCATTCCCTGCAGGTGACATCTCCAGCCCCTTTCAGAGGAGCTCGGGCCAGGCAGGGAGGGACAGGGCTGGGAGACAGGGCTGGGAAGGGACAGAACTGCAAAGCAGCAATGCAGCTGGCATCTCATTCTCAAAAATAAATGGCTCCTGCCACGCTTCATCTTCCCTCTCTTTTCCTGCAGGACCCCTAACATCGATATCACTGTGTGCAAGAGGCCAGTTCTTCCTCACAAAACAGGAGAGCAGTTCCCTCAGGCACAGCTCTATCCTAAAGCCCCATCCCTGTTTTTAACCTGAAACATTCCTCTTCCTTCCAAGCATCTCCTTGGGCTGCCAGCCTGCCCCTCATGCAGTGGGAACACCCTGCAGAGGGGAACTGGGGGAGCAGGGGTTGCAGCAAGCTGAGACCCTGCTGAGACAGGACACTACTGGCAGCCCCAGTGGGACCTGATGGGACCTGGGAGGAGCAGGAGGGTTTGTGGCTGGGAGCTGAGCTTGGGCAGTGGGTGCTGGGAGCCACAGCCTCTCTATTTTTCTGCTACTATCCCCTCTCTGCCCTGGCCCCCTGAAAAAGCCCTTTTCTCTGGGTAATTGTGGTTCTGTTCTCACTAGAAGCACTGCCCTGGGACACACTGTTGGTGACACTCCCATGCTTTGGCTTGTGATGAGCTGAGGGAAAATGCACCCATAATGGAGCTCATTTGGAAATTCCCTGAGCTTTTTGCTGCAGTATTCAGCAGTGACACAAGGTCTAATGGGCTTCTGCAGTTTCCTTTCACTCAGAAAAATGGCTATTGCAGCTGCTAGTGCACTGTCTTCAAACAAACTCCCTTTCTTGCTAGATACTCAAGAATAAATGGTATTTCCTTGGCTCCAGGATGCTCTTGGAAAACAGCTGTCAGATCAGGCAGAGTTTTTGGCCATGCTGCCATTGCACTGACCTTTGCCCAGCTGAAGCTGGGCTGGCTGTTCCCTTCTGATCCTCCAACGCTGCCCTCAAGCTGCAGCTGCCCTTGGGAGTCCCATCACTGCTTCACTCCTCCTTGGAGAAAAGAGGGGAGAGATTTCCCTTCCCCTTTGCCATCAGAGACAAGCTCTCAGCAAGCAACAAGTGCAGCAGAGACAGAGCCTGGATCTGTACAATGGCACAGGGGACAAGTGGCATCACTCTGGCAGGGCAACAAACAGCTTTGGCCACATTTCACAGTGTGATGCTGGTCACATTTCTCCCCCATGAAAGGTGAACAGAGGGAGTAGCAGACCCAAAACAGACACAAACCCTACTAGAAAATTCCATAATGAGGTGCTGGACCCATGGCATTACACCTGACAAGTTCACCAGACAAATATCCAAAGGAATAAACCAGCTCCAGATAATTCCAGGGCATGAGAATATGTTCAGTATCATCTTAAACTTGGCAAGATTAATTCTCCTGACAGCTGCTTAAAAGAAAAGTGGGTTATATGATTAAGATAAATAAACCCCTCTCCAATGCCCTATTGCATGACCAGCAAAAATAACCTTTCTGGGTTCTCACCTACCTGGATGTCAGCATTTCCCAGAGGTTTTCGTGCCTCCAGCCCTTTTCTTTGGCTGTGGAATCACCAGAAGGCTCTTGGGCACTGATTTTTACAAAACAGCAGGCTTAGATATAGATTTCTGGATTCAAATATTGCCAGCACTTGCCTACAAAGCACAGGGCACAAATCCACAGTGTGTAAACCACAGTAATAGAAAAGCCAGGCTGTTAATCTTCATAATGTGCCTCTCAGTGGGGATTTCACTTGAATGTTGTTTGCATTAAATATGATACTGAGTGGTGGATATGCAGTTATAAATAAATTAAAGGCCATATTTAAGTCAAACACTGTCCCTCTGTTGACTGCAGCCCCAAGTGTGAGAGCTGCTAGCAGTGGCCTGTGCAGCTCTCTTCATCTGCATTACTTGGGGAAGGGAAAAGTGGTGGAAAGTTCCATCACCGATGCCCTAATAAATTCATTTTTGGGGGAAAATTAACCTGTTTTGTGAGGTTAATGGTGACAGCCCAAGCTCTATGAGTGCTGGAGGTATTGTGGACACTTTTGATTCCCTCTCCCCATCCCCACACTTTTTTTGTGGATTTTCTCTGTGAAGGCTGAGCAGGCAGGAGGCTGTGCTGGAGCCTCCCCTTGGGCTGCTGAGCATGGCAGCAAAGAAAATTCAATTAGACTTCCAAGGGAGAAAAAAAGGGCTTATCCCAAAGGAAAAGTGAACTTCTTGGTAACTTTATTTCTGCTTTTCCTCAGTGTTTCTCCTTGCTGCAGCTCCTCTCAGCCTCGTGGAGGCTCAGGTATCACAGGGTTTGTTTCCTGGCATGGTTTGATCTCCAGGCTGTGTTCAGAGTGCCAGGCTGGCCTTGTGCCCGGCTCCTCTGGACTGCTGCACTCTGAGACTCTTACTGATCAAATTCCTGCCTTTTCTTGTTTCCTTTTCAAGGGATTTTCCATCCTGCACTGGCCAGGAAACCCCTGCAAGCTGTGAGGGAGACAAGCCTGAGGCAGAGTTGCTCCTTGACTTAGTAAGTGCAGTGTATTAAGTGTTTGGGGCATACCCAGCTCCCCATCATTGTACCTTGAGGTCAAATAATCTTTTTATTAGTCCAAACCTATCCTTCCTCTGCCTACAGTGCTTTATCAAACTTGACACACTTGGATTTAAGGAACAAGTATGACAGTGTCACAAGCCCATGACTGACAGCAATAAAAAAAAGAAACATGGGAAACTCAAAGGATTGAGTTCCTTTTTTGATTTAAATGAGTATATTAAACTGTATAAATTACCCCCATGGGGATAAGATGTAAGGTCTTTGCAGGAGGAATCAATAGTGATACGAGTAATGAGTTAAACTTTCCCAGCAGCTGTGTGAGCTGCATTTTTATAAGATGGTTTTGAAAAAATCATTGAATAGGAGAGGAAAGTGGGTTAATTTCTTATTGAACATACTCAAATAGTTATGGACTTATTAAACAAATTCTCCAAGGGAACAAGGTGGTACGAAAGTCCTGCCACATATTAAGACCACATTTGCTCAGTTCAGCAGTGCAGACTTCCTTTGTTCTTGATTAAGTTAAAATTAATAGGATGTGGCATTGCAATGACTATATTAATTAGCTCCTTGGAGTCCTGATCAAAAGTAGGGGTCTGCTGAGCCAGCTGTCATCCTGCATCCAAGTGCTCCTGGCAGATCTGCAGCAGGTCCCTGCTCCCAGGTCTGGGTGAAGCTGGTAAGGTGATGAACCCCTTTTTCCAGAGTTAAAGGAGGAAGAAAATGGGATGGTTAAGGGGTGAGATTGCTCCTCCTCTGGCTGCCTGAATCCCCCCAGAGCCCTGAGAGCAGCCCAAGGCAGCAGGGAGCAGCCCAGGCTGAGCCTGGCAGGAGGGGAGCAGCAGCAGGGCTGAGCTGCCCTGGAGGAGAAGGCAGCAGGGACACCCTGGATGAGCCTTGGCAGCAAGGGGCTGCTCCCCTGCAGGTGACAGCACAGCCACCAGCAGTGCCACCCAGCCCAGGGCACAGCCCTGATTTAGTGACTCTGAACATGCTTCCTGCTCTGTGCAGGACTCTTCAGCTCAGAGGTACTCCCAGCTTTTTCATGAGCATTTTGCATAAAATAGATGATTTTTCTCCCCTTTCAAATACTAGGCTTTATGAAAGTTTACATTTTTTCCTTGGCTTTTTTTTTTTCCCATTTCTACTAGGAAAATCTGTTTTCAGCTGACAACTGCCCCCAGCCCACGAGAACACAAAAGCTTCAAAGAAACCTCACTGAACTTTCCCTCAAAGGAAGAAGCTCACTTACAAAGACCTTGTCCATCCTATCTTTCTTTCCCTGGGAGAGGAAGAGCCCCCATGGAGTGTGCCCACTCTGCACTGAGAATTACTGAAGTGAAAAATCCACAGGAGATGAGGAGAAAGTCTCACATGCTGAAACCACCTGCAGGTGAGCAGCTCCTCCAGCCCACCACGTGCATCCTCTCCAAAGGCCAAAGGTGAGAATCACACAGCACAGCCCTGTGCCACAGCATCCCTGTCCTGGCAGGAGCAGGGGTGGAGATGAGTTTCTGGTACCCCAGGCAGGGAGGAGAGGATGGACCTCCACAGACAAGGCACTGGAACAATGGGATACAAACTTGTCTCACTAATATTTTCCTCCCACACACAGAAAACAAGGGAATGCAGAAAAATACTGGGAATGACCTGTCAGCCCAGAAATTGGCTCCCCAGTCAGGGTTAGTACTCCACCATCACCACCTTTTCTGGACCCGAGCACTTTTTTCCCGAATAACTCATCAGCTCAACTGATTGAGCTTTTTTCCCTGAATAACTCATCAGCTCAACTCATCATTATATGTTTGGGAGTTTTTTAATCCCACACCTAAGAGGCTTTGCAATTGGGTAGAAGAAATGGTATCCATGGGAAGCAAGACATGGGGGAGATGTTACTGGAGCATGATGAGTGAGCTGGGCACTGCAGGCACCTCCAGCTTCACACGGTGAGAGTGGCCTGTCCTGGTGGGCAAAGAGCTGCCAGACAGACTGGGAATGTGAAAACCCAAATTCATCTGCTTGGGGGAGGGAAAGGAGGGGTGTCAGCACTGGGACTGATGGGTTTGGCATTTAATATTCTCTGCTTTAAGGCTCAGACATCCCACCTGGTCAGCCCAGGGCCCCAGCGCGTTCCCCAGCCCCTGCAGTCACCTTTGCTCCCTCTCTGCCCCTCAGCAAGGGCCAATTTCACAGCAGGGAAAAAGCAAGGGGGCCACCACGAGAACCTAAACTCCCCTCTGTCCCCCACCCAGGCACCCCTGTGTCCCACAGGGGGATGCTGCACATCCTGCCTGCCTCGGGCAGGGCACAGAAGCAAAAAAACCATCTGTGAGTGTCGAGCAGATGCTGCACAGAGACGGGAGGGAAAGTCTTTAAGGGAAAGGAGGGGGGAAGCAGGGAGATGACAATTAAATAGCTGTTTTAGATGATCTGAAAGATTAGAGGCAGATGAAGGGTTTTGGATTTTTTTTTTCTCTGGGAAAAGCAACTGCAAGATTTCCTTCATGTCTTCTGCCTTTACAAACTGCTGGTAAGAGGAAAAGCTAAGAGCTAAATCGATCGGCCACATTTCCTCATTTTTTTATTATCTCTCCAGCTGACATCTTGGGAAGGGGGAGGGAAAAAGAAATCAAGTGAATTAAAATCAATTGGGGGGGAAAAAAGAGAAGAAATTATGTAAGAACTGGCAAAACACAGCAGGCAAAGTGGTTATGTAAAGCAATGAACACAAGAGCTTATTTAAATTAGATCTAGCTGCGAGACAGAGCAGAGTGTAAACGGGCTGGGATTAGGCAGGCTGGGCTGTCGTGCATATGCTGAGTTAAAGCCCTGGGTTCCCTGAATAGTCCATGAAAAAAAAGGCAGCTTTTTAGGGATGCTCCCACCACAACAGATGGGACTGCAGCTGGGGCGGGGGTCCCTCTCCACCACTGTGAGGGTGGATCCAGGCACATTCACACACCAATATCTTCACTTTCTTGTCTACCTGGGGGCGTGGCAGCACCGTGATGTGATGGTGCACAGTCCTGCCACAAAGGTGCCATTTGTGAGGGGTGAGTGGCACCCAGGACTTCTCTGCTGCAGTGAGTGATTTAGAACAGCTCTGTTATTAAAAGCCACAGTGGGAGTTTGGCTGTGACTTAAGGAAGAGAAATCAACTTCAATTCCTCTAGTCAACACCAGCATAAACACAGGATTCCTGGGCTATTGACTAATCCTGGATGGGATTTGCCAGCAAACCTGGAGAGAATTCAGCCACTCGGTTTTATGGCTTGCTGTTTTCACATAATATGGAGAAATGCTTGTTGTGTTTATTTACTTGGCATCACAGACCTGACAGTGGGCAGGGCCCTGCCTTCCACAGCACCAGAGCAGTGAGCACATCCCACCACCCTGCCAAGGGGCTCCTCACCAGAGGGAAGAGTAAGGGGGTGTTTGCAACATCATACATGGAATCAGTAACTCTGTGAGCCTCTCAGACAGATGGAAATTAAATAGATGAACTTGGTAGAGTGTGTAGAGAGCATGGTAATGGATGTCAAGACTCTTGGTCCTTCCTTTCCATCCCCTTCACACCTGAGGCTCTTTGGCACGTCCCTTCAAAGGCACTGCATGAAGAAATGTAGGCAGAAATAAAGCTGAAGAGCCACTTGGGCAGAGTTATTTACTCTACAAATCATCCAAACAGTGAGCAGGCTCCATAAAACACAATAAACTAGGGCTCTGGAGGGCTGGGTGAGCTGCAGCCACGCAGGGTGGGCTGAGGCAGAGCAGACCCACAGGGGAACAGAGGTCCTTCAAAAGGGTGAGGAGGTGCAGAGGAGCTCCCCAAATGAGCAACTTGGAGCTGCTGGAGCTGTGGCAGTTTCTGGAGGAGCAGGGCCTGCTGCCATGTGTTTTAATAAATGGGATCACACCAGCTGTCCCTGCAAACCAAACATTAGCATGTGTCAGACACTCTCCCCAGGCACTTGCTGGGGCTTGGGGGACATTCTGCAGCAGAGCCATGCAAGCACAGGCTGTGCCACACCAGTGGGAAAACATCTTCCCCTGTGAATTTTGGAGTGCCAGGAGCTGCCCACACCCAGCTCCCCTCGCATGTGTCCAGGCTCAGAGGAAATCCTGGGATTTTAGTTTGAGGAGCTGCTGGCTCTGTGTGTGGGGACTGACTGTGCACCAGGGCTGTAGGTATTTCCTTCAGCTTCCTCTCTGCCCCGGGTTCTGCTGTGAACCCCTCCAGAAAACAGGTGTGGAGGTAAGAAAGCGATAAGCAGGAAAATCAATTTGCACTGCATCTGGCCAGTAAAATTCAGAGCTTTTTGAGCATCAGGGCTGAGGCTGTGCAATGTTAATGGCACACAGGGCTGCACATGGTAGATCAGGGCACTCAGTGGGATCCTGTTTTGAGGAAGGTGGTTCCAGAGCCAGCCCCACAGGCACAGACTCATAAGTGAACAGGGAAAACCTCTTCTTCTGCCCCAGAACTCTGGTATTTATTGCTGCCACAACGAGGAGCTTTAAAACCTCTTCCAGCTGAAGTGCCGTGAAAACATGAACTTACTTGTGTGGCTTTAAGAGGTGTTTAATCTGTGTGTAAAAAGAACCTAAAACTGGCAACAGTGCTTTTCAGGGGATGTCTGCCAGCTGAGGAGTTCACTAGACCTAAGTTACGGGGCTATAATGGGCTTACTCCTGGTACCAGATCCCACGTGGATGCCAAAATCCAAAGCAGACGTCCCTGACTGGCAGAAGCAACGTGAAAACTTGGCAATGGAGAATATATAACAAACCAGATCCACAGGCTGATTTCAGCAGCTGCAAGGACAGTGATGAGCAAAGCTGGGAAACAGCTCTAAGAATTCCATACCAGAGGCCACACAGGGCTTATGCCTCGATGGCAAGAGGTGAGATGTGCCTGGTGCGTGGGTTATGGGGACACTCAGTGTCACTCTGCAGAATGTCTCACCTACTGCCCTTCCTGATTATGTGCTGCCCTGAACAATTTGGAATTGCTGGAATAATATCAGTCATTACCTCTTGCAGCTGTTGTGGAGCTTAAGTGGTGCAAGTTAATACGTGCAACACCCAAATTTCCTGAGTGTTGTTTGAATAATTACTTTTTTTATTATGCTTTCAAGGAATCCTGGTTGTTTGCATTCAGTCTAATTCCTCTCAGGAATGTCCATTAAAATTGGAATGCTCAAAGCAAATACAGAGGAACTTTTTCAAAATCAGAGACATTAAACTACTACAATTAAATAGGCCCTTACAACTCGGAATATTCTGTGATTCTGTGAAATACTTTTTCCAAGAAGCTTGTTCCAGTTCAGAGAGGATCATTCTCCTGTAATGATCCCAGCAAAACCATAGCTCACGCTGGTCTCTGAGGGTATAAGTGGTTACAATGTCCTGTTCTGGGACAGAACTTGAACTTCTTTCAATCAGTCAACAAATAAAACCACTTGGAGAACTAATGGCTTCAAAAAAAAAAAAAAAAAGCCAGTTTGCTTTAGACAGTTTGCCAAACAGGAACAAGAGTGAAATATGTTGAGCGATTTATTACAAGTGATTTGCCAGCTCAAGCAAGTGCATCATTGCTCTCCTTAATTTAAAGACAGAAAATGAATGCAAAGAGATGCAGAAACGCTCTAAAGCAGCTTGAACCCACCACGAAAGACCAGGGCTCCAGATTGCCACCCAGCAAGACCTCTGCACGTCACACTCCACATCAGCACTGCCCTTTCTCTCCCGGATCTTCCATCATTTGTCTTTTTTTAAACCTCTGCACGGCTCAGGCCGTGGGAGCGCCGGCTCACACGCTGTGCGATGGTTTCCATTAACGCACTTCAAACCTGACTTGCAGCTGCTTTGCTTATTCACCCCAGAGCCCTCCCTGGTCCAGGGCCCTGCCTCACGTTGTGTGATGCTTCCCTGTGCTCAGAGGAATGGAGTGAAACCATGAAACAGCCTTCCTGTCTTGGCAAAGCCACGTCTGCAGCCAGATCCGCCGAGAAGGAACAGACTGACACAGTTTGTGGTTTGGTTCTTCCCTCTCCCCCAACAGCTGCCTCTTCCTTTTAACTTTTAAATTAATCCACTAGTTAATTAATTATATATATATATATATATATATAGATGAGGAAAAGCCCACAGGTGAACTTCACATACATATAATACATTCATGTCTTCCTACTCCTGGCTGGGCTAATGGGAAAAGGTATAGCCTGAATAATTGCAAGGCTGTAAGGTACACTGAGAATTGTTTAAAGTGTAATCTCCAAAGATATGGGTAGGAAATAATCCTCTGTTTTTAGCCCTACCATGGTAACAATGAGCATCAGTTTAATCCTAGAAGGAAGATGAGTGGAAATAATGCATTTCAGTCCCATTGTTCTCAAATCAGATGGCTCAGCCTCCTCAGAGAGCAGAGAATTTGGGTTAAGTACACTGGGCTGCCGCTGACAAAACCTTCCAGGCATCTACAGGAGAAATGCAGCCCAGCCCTCACTACCTCCGATGAAAGTTAGGGATCATGATAAAATGCAGAGAAAATCCAGGGCTTCTATCAGGGCTTGATTTTGGTTTACTGGAACAGTACAGAGGGGAAACAGGGAGAGTTATGTTTAAACATTTACTGACTCTGGTCTTAAATCTAAATGCACATACCCTCACCTGCTTTTAGTGGGAAGGAATGGTTCTGATTCTTTTCCATTTCAGTTCCCTCCCTTCAAGTGTGGGAACATCCCAACGACTTCAGTACACATGCAGCTTTAAATTCCAACTGCCCGCTGATTAACCCCACCTGAAATTCATGTTCCAAATAAAAAATTGAGCAGCTATCACATGCAAGCCTGGCAGCCAAGGGGCTATGGAGATTGGTGTCTTGCTCTCTTCTGTCCCTCCTTCTGTGTCTCTTACATTTTTCAAGCTCAATGCTCCAGTAAACAAATGCCTCAACCCGCCAGAGCTCTGGAGCACGGCGAGTGTTGATGCTGAAATCCGTTCCACGCATGGGCGTGTTGGATTTAGCACCGTGTGGAGAGCAGCAAAGGCGTGCTGAAGTCAGGAGGGGCTGCTAAAACCAGCCACGGATTTCCCCAAAACAGCAAAAATAGCAGCCTCTGGCTCCCACGATGCAGCTCCTTTTCAGAAGCCTATTCTACACCGTATCCAAAACTTTCTGAAATTAGGAGCTGTCACTACACGGAGGAAAAGGGCTCCGGTTCAACACAAAGAACCGGGAGAGGGGGAGAGATGGTTTTATTTCTCCGGAACTTGCTGGCCGCTTTCCAGCAGGAGGGGAGGAGATGCAGAAAATGCAGAGAAAGGGTGGAGATTTGGGGGTTTCTGGCCACGATCGGCCACCAGGAGCTCCGGACCGGGACAAGGGAAGCTCCGGGCACGGGAAGGGGCCGGATTAACCACGGAGCAGGATTTACCCCGCTGCGAGGTCTCTGCTCAGCGCGGCGGGGCAGGAGCGGGTGCGGGGAGGGGCGCAGCGAGCGGAGCCGAGACCCCCACAAATCCCTCCTGAGAGCACCCCGGGCCGGGGCGTCCCGCCAGGGCTGCCCGGGACATCCCCATTCCTGAGCCGCTCCCCGTTCCTGCCTCCCCCTCCCGCCCCGCCCGGCTCCGCAAAGTTTGGGCAGCCGGGGGAGGAGGCGGCCGCCCGGGCCTCACCTGGATGACCGTCTTCAGCGTGGAGGTGTCCACGATGGCGGTGCAGATGAGCGAGTCGGGATCCTGGTCCTTGCCGTAGATCTGCCCCATGGTGAAGATCATGGGGATGGCGAGCAGGAAGGAGGCGATCCAGATGCAGCTGATGAACTTCTTGGTGCGGCTGCGGGACATGATGCTCTTGGCTTTGAAGGGGTGGCAGATGGCCATGTAGCGCTCCACGCTGAGGCTGGCGATGTTGAGCGCCGTGGCATAGGTGCAGGCGTCCCGCAGGAAGTAGTAGCCCTTGCAAACGGCCCCTCCGAAAGCCCAGGGGTGATGGACCCAGATGAAGTTGTAGAGCTCGATGGGCATGCAGAGGAGGAAGATGAGGAGGTCGGAGAAGGCGAGGCTGGCCAGGTGGTAATGCACGGTGCTCTGCAGGTTCTGCAGCGACTTCTTCCGCACCAGCGTGTACGCCGTGATGGAGTTGCCCACGGTGCCCACCAAGAAGAGAGCCAAGTAGATGACGGTCACCATCACCTTGGAGTAAATGTCGGTGTTGACGTCCAGGTCCTCCTCGTCGGGCACTTTGGGGAGCAGGTCGGAGCGGTTGGACGCGTTGGCATAGCCGCTGGGCTGCGGCTGCAGCGGCCCGGCGGGCACGGCCGGGGCCGTGGCGTTCGGGTGCATCCCCGGCGCCGGGCAGCACCGCCCGGACCCGCCGCGCCGCCCGGACCC
>VWZV01008843.1:679337-802603 GCA_013397155.1 Irena cyanogastra
GGCACACACACCGGGACTCGGGCACACACACCGGGACACGGACACACACACCGGAACTCGGGCACACACACCGGGACAGGCACACACACAGCGGGACAGATACACAGACCGGGACAGGCACACACACCGGGACACGGACACACAGCGGTACAGGCACACACACCGACACCGGTACAGGCGCACACACCCGCACACACACCCGCCCGCCCCGCGCAGCCGCGCCCTCCCCGCCGGTCACCGCAGACCACCCCCGGCCCCGCCGCCGAGAGGGATTTTGCAGCCCCAGCTCGGCCCCCAAAGCGCGGCCCTTGTAGGGAGAGAGGGAGGGAGATCGCCCCGGGCTGGGCTGTACAGCCACTCCCCACTGAGACTCCCCCGCACCTTCTCCATCCCTCACTAAGCCAGGCACAGAGGCACAGCTGGAAGCTGAGGGCTGGCAAGAGGCTGCTCGTGGGTCTGAGCCCCCTCCTTCATCCCCCACAGGGTGAGGAGAGGTATCAGGGGTGCTCTGGCACTCTTGTGCATCTGTAGGTACTGCTGATTCCCAAATACCCACTCAGCTCTTGCTGCTGCTAGGATAAATGCATGTTAATGAAGGGGAAAACTCACCTATAAATACCTACCTGTGCCCTGACCTGCTTGGGGCACCCTCAGTGCTTTGGTCTCTATCAGTGACTTTTCCTTAATATCTTCATATTTGGGGATGTGGGTTCCTCTATGAGTCCCTGTTGCAGGGACAGGGGCTGTGGGGGTCGTGGGGACGCTGAAGGTGACAAATGGATCCTCTACAGGGAAAGGTTCCCCAAGGATGAGTGGTCTGTGATGGGGCTGCCTTTTCAGCCACCCTGTAAAACTCTGGTGAGCTGTTTGTCCACTCAGTCGCCTTTGAGATAAAAATCTTTAAAAATGAAGGGAGGATATGGAGGAAAATCCCACTCAGGGCTTCACTGGTTTATCCAAAGACAGCTGTAATTTTTCCTGTTCACTAGCAGATGCTGAGTACCTTGTTTCCAGCAGCCAGTGGGCTCTGTGCTCACCCAGACTGCTAACCTAGCTGATGAAAGATGTCTGATCCTTCAGTCAATCAAACCATCAATACAAGCACTAAACTTTCCCCAGCCATCCACCAAGAGTCAATATTTCCCCCAGTTTCGCTCCTCTTACATCCATCCAGTAAGAACACCATGGAAGACTAACCAAAATGAGATTTATTTAGTCATGCTATTCATACCAATTTGGAGAGAAATATTTTCCGGCACTCATCCCACTCTAGTTTAGAGAATGACTAATAATCTCTTAACACCAATGTTCCTTCCATTTAAGCTCTTCTGCTATGAAATTTCTATTAGCTGAGAGGAGTTTGTCAGAGTTGCTGTTCCCAGCTGGTCTCTCCAGTTGCTCCTGACCCTTGAAGAAGGTCTTGGGATGGCTCAGGAGTGTTTATCCTGGAAGAGGAGAGTGGAACATGAGGTAAGTTGGTGGGGTGTACTGATGTCTGAAGGAGAGCTGCACCTGGGGTGCAAACCTTCTCCTGGCTACCCACTGTCCCCAGCCCTCAGTCCCCAAGCTGGGGGGAGCTCAGAGCCCCCTGATTTGAGCACAAACTCACAATTACAGACTAAAGCAGCTCTCCCACGGATGCAGCAAGTGAGTTCCTTTGGGATCTTTATCTGTAACGAAGAGTTATTGTCCCTTCTGGTGCTGTAACTTCATTTTGGCCTTGTGAAAAGCTGTTGCTATTCCCACAAACAAGATACCCATCTGCTGGTCTAATTTTGCAGTGTGGATGTGCACGTTTATATCAATAGCTGTCAGCAGAACTGCTCTGGTTTGGGTTTTGCTGCCTCATGTTTCTGCACACAGGCGATGCTCAGGCACGGCTGACAAGGAGAGAATTGTCCCAGCAGCTCTTCCTGAGTGCTCCATGTGCTGCCTCCTCCACTTTCCCTCCATGCCAAGTACTGGCAGGGAATATCAAGAGACATAATTTAAAAATAATTCTAATTGCAAACTGAAATAGCAGGTACCTGGAAATAATGTGGCCGTTGATCTACAATCAACACTTCAACAGGCTGGTGCAGTTTGTCCTGGCCAAGTCTCTCCTCTCCTAAAAGTGCATGGGGAAAAAAGGTCTCTGGGGAAAAAGGTTGGTAGGGACACCCCAAAAATGGACTGAGTGCTCCCACCAGGAAAGGCCTCAGCAGCGCATTTCTATGAGCTAATTAATTTAGTAAATTCTAATAATTCCTTGTCAAATCTGCCTCAGCCACATATGAAGGATCCTCACAAGCAGACAGCTCTTTCTCACAGACAGGGTGCTGAGCACAGAGCTTGTCTCCTGAGATGCAGCCTTGCATTCCCTAGGCAGGGATCAACCTCTCCACCTTCTCAGGAAGTTTTTGCCCGGGCAGGCTCTCCCCTCTGTCCTCACCTCGTTTTTACAGAGCTGGGCACCTGCGGCTGGTCCAGCCTGAGACCTGCCAGCCCTGCTCTCCAGGCAGGCAGGGGCTGAGCCTGCCAAGGGAAGGCACCCAAGATATCCACCCCTTTCCCATCCCACATCCACCCTTTCCTGCCTCTCCGTGTAGCCCCTCTACCAGCACATGCCCTGGGGGGTTTGTGAATTCCCTCTCTACAAAATGGATAACAAAAGCATCTCTTCTCACCTTCACTCCTGCTCCCAGGCAGGTTTTAATCCACATTCCCCTTCCAGCCAAAGCAGAGGCGGGGATGAACCATTTCCTTCTGGCGCTCCAAAGCCTCCACCATAAATCCCCACTGTTTGTTTCGGAACCAGCCGACCTTTCAGCTAATCTGGGCTCGTTTTAATATATTTTGTGTCTGTGTGTCTGCGGCTTAAAAAAGGAAAAGAATCATGGAAACCAAGAAATGCTTGATCTCAAATGTTACAGCAAGGCATTTACTTAAAATCTTGCAGGAAAATGTCACCCAAAGACCTCATCTATTTAAACTGCCTGGACTGAGAGCCGAGGGTCCCACTGTGCCTCAGATGTGAAGCCTCACTCCCCTTTTATGTAGACTCAGGTAATTTTCATCTTTTCTTTTTCCAGGTGATTCCAACCACCAGGAATTTTTCGTGTTAATCTTATTCCTGCCTGGTTTCATCGGGCAGGATTTTTCTGGAGGGCACGGGAAGCAGCAAAGGCACAGCTCTGCAAGAGGCTGGTGCTAAGAGACAGCATCAACCTTTTCCCCATGGAGCACCCAGCCCCACGCCCCTGCTAGAGCAGGTTTGTGAGGCAGGGGATGCTGGACTGATTGAAGCCTTTAAAATCACTTCCCAAGGGGCTCACCATAGACAGGCTGTCCCCTAAAAGTCTAAGATGGGGTGTGAAGGTAAAATCCTGGAGCGTACAGGGATTTTTTTGTGGGGCATGCTGTGCCTGAAAAGCAAGGAAGTGAGGGAGAAAGGGATGATAGAAAAAGAGACATTGATCAGCATTGTTGGTGGCAATATTGACTGGATCATTACTTACAGGCACTCCTACGCTCAACTTATTGCAAAATAAAGTGTTGGTTTGGCTGAGCAATAAACAATATTTACTGCCTTTGGCTGAACCGATTTCAGAAGAGTATTTTAAATCAAACCAGTTGATACACAGGAAATGTATTGACTCTGGTTTTCATGGCAGATTCACCCACTGAGGCTCTGCAGCGCGAGCACGTCGGTGTGTGGGTTGGCAAAGTGGACAGACATGCCCAGAGCAGAGCAATGATCACACACCCCAGCATGTGTGTTCTTGGGCAGCTTTAAAAAAGAAAAAGGCAGCCCAAAACCCAGAACACGCTGTGATGTGTATGGTGCTACTGGTAAGAAAATCACTCTGAAGAAGGATCAGTCTCTGAGAAGGAAACACCGGGAAATAAGGTGTCAAGGCACCTTTTACAGATGCTGTGTTCTGTGTGTTACATGGTCAAATTCAGTCCTTTGCTCAGGCAAAACTCCTTCTAAGATAATGAATGTACTGGCTGACAGACCCAGTAGCATTTCTCTCAAACATCCGAGAGTGATGCATTAACTGGACACACACAGGAGATATCAACTGCTTTAGCTTAGAGATAAAGGAGTTTGGGGTCCCTTGGGCTGCTGCTGCAACAAGCCCAAATCTGATTCCTCATGGCAATAAAAGCATTTTGTCTTTACACATGCAGTACAAGTGCTCACCACACAGACAGTCGTGCTGCACACAGCATTTCTCTTTGGAAATCTGGGGGTTTATTCCGAGAACACATGAAAAAAACAGGGACGAAGGAGTCTAAATGGAAAGTTTGCACTCTCTGTGGCTGGGCCCCACCATGGCAGCCCCAAGCAGGCACATGCAGATGGTCTGTTCCTCTGCTGCCCGGGGTTTAATCTGCTCTGCAGGCCTGGCAGCAGCTCTGCCAGCTGTGCTTCCAACAGCTCCACGCAGCGGTGCCGGCTCGGAGCGCAGCCCTGGCTGCCAGCAACGCTCCAGCTCCAGCATCTTGCATAAAGTCTCAGGACTCAATTCGCAGATTAACCTCATTTTCTCAGCCTTACTCCAAATAATTGATGCTGTTTTCCAAAATTTCGGCAGGCCTGGCAGTTGTAAAATGCAAAGGAAAAAGCAGCACAGCGAAAATCCCTGGCAGCCAAACGCTCTTTACTGTCTTTTCCCAGTGACCTCTCCATGTGTTTGAAGTGCTCACAGATCCTGATTAAATGGCTTGGATTTCAGGAAACACAAAAAGCACTCAGCATGCTTTGTGCTCTTTCCTGGTGGGAGCTTTTTTATTAAATGCTGGAAATGCCATGGGCTGGAAGAGAGTTTTCCTTGGCTCTATGTCACCAAACAACAGGACGTTTTCAGGCACTCTTCACTCTGGTCCCTTGCACCCAGAAAGTCCCCCTCCTTTTCCAGGGAGACCAGCACTGAGGGATGCAGCAGGCTCAGCACCAGAAAGGTTCCCAGTGGAAACTTTCCTGGGACTCCCTACACTGGCTTTGAGTTGCTCTGTGACATTTCAAACTCAAAACCTTGGCACTTTGTCTCTTCCAAAGCACGCTGTGACCTGTGCAAATGCTTATTATTGGTTCTCTGCAATCTGGCTTGTTCCTGCTATTCTTCTCTTTAAGAGCCCACATCCTCTTATATTTTCAAGCACTGACATCCTGAGCCTGGGCTATTCCTGAGCCTGGGCTGCTCCCAAACCCATGTTGGCATTCCTATCCCTGTGTGAGCAGAGGGTGCTGGCACTGCTCTGCAGCCTCTGAGGGTGTGACAAGGTCCCTCCTGATCACCACCAGAAGAGCAAGAGGCTCTGCTGGGGCTGCTGAGCTCCATCCCTGCCCTGCAGCTGCCTGGGCACAGCCTGACCTCACCCTGGAGAAGCCCAGTTTCTGTCCTGTTTTCTCACTGGTGTCCCTGCAGGACCTGCTGCTCCGATGGTGAATGTGAGACTTGAGGAAGGGTTTATTCACACTCCTGTGGCCAGGAGACTGTTGGGATCACTTTGTGGGCTTGCCTGGGGTGCTTTGTTTCTGAGGCAGGCACAGTCCTGCTGACTCCAGCAGATCTGCAGAGGCACCAGCTCCCAGCCTGTGCCCACCCTGGCACCTCCCAGCCACATCTCACACCTCAGGCTGTGCTAATTTCCTTCCTCCCCTTGCCCAGATTTACCCAGACAATTTCTCAGTTCAAGCATCTTGGAATGCTTGAAGCAGAGATGACAAAAACAGCATTAACCCTGTTAGAGTGAGCAGAGAGTCCCTGGAGAGGGATTTTCTTTTCCTTCCTCTGTTATGGCTCACAGGTTGTTGCACCAAACCCAAGGGAAAAGGCTCTCATAATCAGGGAAAAGCCCCAACTCCAGAGGCTCTAAATGTAGAGCAGCCCTGGGACTGCTCTAAATTAAACTGTAGGAAAACAACCAAAGGAAGCAGGAGATAAAGAAAATAATATCCACAAAATAATGGCCAGGGAAGTTCATTCCTTTCACCCTGTGTTAGAGAGGGAGCTCATTCAGTGCCTTTCAGGGATAACTGGGGCTGCATTCAGTGCCTGACATCTTTTTTCCCCACAAGTCTCATCAGAGGTGTTTGGGGAACTGCAGGTACTGAAGAAATGTGGGGAAAAAAAAAGAAAAAAGGGCCCAGCTTGTGGGAAATAAATCTTTGGTTAATTTAGTGGAAAGATGTTTACTGAGAAGGGGAACTCTCTGGACAATAGCTATCTTTCTAAAGATTCTCATAAATCACAGACAAACTGTTCTGACTCCAAGGGAAAATATTTCCAACTGTTTCACTGTTAAAAAATAAGTTGGGTTTTTTCATCTTACAGAAAACAATGTCTGCTCTTGCAGCACCTTTTCATATTTGCTTCTAGATACTTCCCTGCTCAACTTCTTGTCTTGCCTAACCTGTGAATGTCATTCCAAAGCCTTATGGCAAAGCAAAGGGGTGATCCTGTGGTGTCTTTGATAAAACTGGTAACTGGCTCCTTAGGAAACTCTGCTGAATCAGAATCACAGAATGGTTTGGCTTGGAAAGGACTTTAAAGGTTGTGTCCCACTCCTGCCATGGGCAAGGACACCTTCCACTGTCCCAGGGTGCTCCAAGCCCTGTCCAGCCTGGCCTTGGACACTGCCAGGGATCCAGGGGCAGCCACAGCTTCTCTGGGCACCTGTGCCAGGGCTCAGCACCCTCACAGGGAAGAATTTCTTCCCAATGTCTAACCTCCACATATTCTCTGTCAGTTTAAAGCCATTCCCCCTTGTACAGTCTCTCTCCACTTTTCCTGTAGCTCCCTCAGGTACTGCAAGGCCACAATTAGGTCACTCCAGAGCCTTCCCTTTCCCTAAGCTCAGGCTACAGTTTTTCTCTTTTGCTTGCAAAGCCCATGTGTACAGATGTTGAAACCAAAACAAGTTCATTTTTGGTGCAGTACATGATTTTACAGCAAAACAGGAAAAGTTGCCCACCCAGCCTTGAATCCAGGTCTGAATGCCTGAGGAAGAAATTCTGGAGAATGATTTGGGTAGAAGGGTGCATTCATACAAGAAATTGCTAAACATCAGCAAAGCCACATTGCTGACAAGGATGTGAAATAGGTTAGAAAAATTAGATGGAGTCCTTCTTCCTCAGCAATGACCACGTCATCAAAGGAAGTCCTGTTTCACCAGGTGGCAAAGAGAAGTAACAGTGACAGAAACTTCCACAAAAGCAGCTGTGGGATGAACTGGCAGGCAGCTGGACAGAGTTCAATTAAAAAAATTATGTCTTTAAATGACTTGATTATCCAGAATTTGCTCTGAACCTTCAGCAAATTTTGCAGCCAGAGGTCAGCTTGGCTCTGGTACTGTGTGAGGTTCAGAGAGACTCTCAGAGCCCTTGTCTCACCTGGAGCTATGCTGGCAAGATGAGCAGGCTGACCTCAGTGCAAGGAGAAATGTTCCTCTGCCAGGGAGGCACAAGGAGAAGCAGAGCTATGAAATTCGAGAATTAAAAGCCAAAAGTCAGGGTGGCAGGATCTGCCTGGGTTTTGTTTGCACAAGTAATACTTTTAGAGGGCAGAAGTCCCCAAGCAACACTTTCTGTCACCTCTACAGCTTAATTTGCACAGCAAGGGCAATACTTGGAAATGCTTTTCCAATGCTTGAGGCCTATAACAATGTGGGGCATACAAAAAAAAAAAAAAAAGTGGGATTTTGTCCATAAATACCTGGAGTTCTTTTTAAAGAGTTTTAAAGTTATTTTTAAAGCCTTTTGGAGTTCTTCACCTGTTGTCCCCAAACAAGCTCGTCTCATTTGAGTGTCTTCCTCGAGAAAGAGGCACCTGAGACACCTCAGTGGATCATAACTGGGAGAATAACAAATTACCAGCACTGGTGAGCCTCTGGAACCACTGGCAAATGAGCTGAGCATGCAGCAAGTCCTAAATTCATCTTTGTGAGGACTAAGCTTTGGAGATCTCTTAATGGAGATCTTCACTTCCCAGAAGCTCCCCCAAGGAGCTCAGAAATGCACCCCTGTCCTCTGTGAGACTCTCTGCTTTCCTTGATAAGTATGCAAACACATTTTATTATGAGCCTAATACGCCAGCTAGAAGGAGAAATTGATAGTCTGCCATATAAAGAGATCTGAGATATGCTTGAAAAAGGGCAAACTTGCAGGAAATAAAATCCATCTTGCGTTGCAGTGTGAGGAGATCACTTTATCTGTTCGTCTTTTATTGGAATAAAAGGGCATGTGTAGGTATTGAAATAGCTGCGTGACATGTCACAGGCTGAGCTGGAAGTACAAAAAGAAGGATTTTGATCAAATGCACACTTGCTTCAAGATGTAAAAGGGATGATGTGAAGAAGCAATTTTGCAAATTTAAGCGAAATCGGTTTAGAGCAGATTTTGACAGCAAATAGAGACAGAAAATGTGACAATCTCACCCTCACCCACCAACCAACCCTCAGCAAAGCCAGCTGCAGGGTCTTGTCACAGCTGGTCCCTTCCCTCTGCAGCCCATGATGGGAGCTGACCCAGGGCACTCAGCACATCTCTGCTGGAGCCACAGCTCACAGAAAGGGAGAAGAGGGCTGGGGACAGGGAGCCCAAGTGGGTTCTTTTCCTTGAGGGCTGACTCCTGGTCCTGTTTGCCTTTTGAACCTAATCATAGAGGGTCTGGGAGAAGGTGATGCTCCTAACCCAGGAGAAGTGCAATAGTCTCATGTTGAGCTCCTGACAGGCTGAATTTCTTCTTCAAGTGCTGAAAGTCAAGGAGATAAGTCAAATCCATTTGTCTTAAGATTATCAGCTTGCCTAATTGCAGACTTCCTCACAAGTGCCATGCTCATGGAGGACTCAGAAGACATGAAGCTATTTTTACTCTTCATTTAACTCTTCTCAGCCATTAGCAATGAGAAGTTGTAATTAGTGCTGCAAGTTCTCCTGTAAAACATCTATCCTGTGAATCACTCTTCACTGACAGGGCTCTGCCCATCTTCCCACCAGCCTCACCAGGTGATAGCCTGCTATTATAACTCCTCCAGGAGACAGTTATTTCGTGGAGAAAATACTTTTCTTCCTCTCCTGCCCGGTAGGGAGCTGAGCTCTGCTCAGCTCCACAGCAAACAGCTGCTGCTGCTGGAGGTGACGCTTCCAGCCAGGGTGTCCTCACAGATGGGGCTTCACCAGAGAGCCACAGGGAATGGTCCTGCTGGCTCCAGGGAGCTGATAAAGATGGAAACAAATAAATATCACTCCATTGAAGTTGGAATAATTTATAGGGCCTCAAGGGAGGAGGCTTGAACTAGACTTAACACACCGTCAGACCAGTATGATCAAGCAGCATGAGGTCCGTTTATTAACTCAAAATGGTGGGTTATATACACATTAGAATAGTTTACAGTAACAGGTGTCTTCTGATTGGTATACCAGGTGAAAGCAATGCAAACATTTCTAGTGTTAAGGCAGCCACAGTGCTAATCCTACAATTACTCTATCTATAATGAAAGCAGACCTTAGTAAGAAATTTCTTGCTGCGACACACAGCCTCGCTAACTACACACAGGCCTAAAATCAAGGCCTACAACCCAGACAGCTCAAAATTCCTACACCCCATTTCCTGGAGATCCACTGCCCAGGACGGGCAGGGGTTTCTGAAGTCATGGTTCTGGTTTGTGGAACTTTCCCCACGAGCAGAAATGCCCTTGCTTTAGCCACCTCCAGCTGAATCAGGAGGGCATTCTCCCCAAAAACGAGGGCTTCCCTCCAGTGTCTGGTGCACACAGCTCTCCTGTCCCCCATTCTCTGCTGAATCCAATGCACAGCAGTGGAACCCAATGCACAGCAGTGGAAACCAAAGCACAGCAGGCTGCAGGGTCTCTGCTGTGCTGTGTTTCATCAGGAGGAGGAAGCAGGAGCAGGTCCAGACCTGCTGCAACTCCTTGTCCTGCTGTCCCAGGGGAGGGGCTGGCCTGGCTCAGCAGGAACACAGGTATTGATCATGGGCAGGTTGTGCTGGAGAGGAGCTGCAAGTGACAACAGCAATCATCATCACCCTCATTGCTTTATTTGATCACACGGACAGAGCCCAAAATGTGCCAATAATAACAGGAGCACCCTGTGAGCATCTTTGATTTTCTCTTCATGAAATCACACGTTTCACTGTTGTTTCTGAAAAAACATTAGATGAGAATCATTACGAGGCAAATTAGATTTGAATGTTGCCAGTTTGTGGAGAGGGGGTGGAGACACAGCCTCAGTGAGCTCCTTTTCTGCCCAGAATCTGGAATCAGTGGCAGAGCTCCACATCTGAGTCTGATCCTGCCTTCCTGACTGCCCAGACCTGCACCAGAATTCAGGAGTTTATGATTTTTGCCACATCCCAGCTGCCTAGGAGCTTAATAACATGCTGGGCTCAGGTGTCACCACCAACGTGTTTTCATATTTCCATTAAGATTGGTCTTGATGCTCCTGGAGGTCTTTACCAACCTTAATGATTCTGTGCCACCACCTAAATAAAACTGACAAACAACAGGGCCAAAATCCACTCCCTTCCTCTAACTCCAGGCACTTGTGTCTCACTGTCTCAAGCTAATTATTACAGCTTGTGTTTATGTGGATCTTTTTGCCAACCTATAAAATAGCAGCAAACCCTCATGCTTGGTTTTGGCACTGAGCAAACTTCTCAAACAAACCTCCCTTGAAACCCCCTGGTTCCTGCAGCCCATGGATTTGTCCTCCAGGGTGTCATGACAGTGAGGTTTGGTCCCAAATGGCTTAAACGACATTAAGTGGTTTTCCCATTACTCCAGCAGCAAACCCCATTCATGGATGTAATTTCTAATGTGGCACAGATGAATGAAATTAAATTTGTGTGATGATATCCAGAGAACTGCTTTTGTTTTGGAATAAATCAAGGAGAGGGCTAGTGGTGCAGGCTGCAATAAACCTGCAGGAAACCTTCTATTACTGCTCAGAGCTGCCACTCCTGGAGCCAGGCTGGGCACCTGCAGTGCAATAAGGCAGATTATGGATGCAGAATGTGTGTAAAAATTATACATAATAGGGTTTGGCCAGCACACGTGGATTTGAGCCCACGAGAGGAGCAGCAGCAGCCTTCACTTTCCTTCCCCACTTCTGCCCACTGAGGATTTTCCTTCCCAGAAAGGAGACATAAATCCCAAGGTTTATAATCAATTCTGAGCGTGGAGTGAGAGGATGTTCGATGTTAAATGTTTAAATTAAACACAGCAACTCCTGCTATTCAGACAGAAACCCACTCCCTTGGGAGGCTTCCTCGTAGGTGTGTTTAATGGGACCAGCTTTGCAGCAGCCAGAATCAGTTTTGAGCCTGCTACAACACAACCACAGGGCTGAAGCTGGAAAATTTTGGCTCATGGGTTTTGTGGTGGGCTCCCAGTTCAGCCTGTGATGAGGGGACGTGAATCCCAGAAACTCCAAGGCAGCTTCTTAGTTAAGGATTAAAATTTTCCAAAGTGCTTTGCTAAAATTGCACGCTTTTCCTTAAATTAAACGCTTGAATAATTCTAGAAATTGGCTTGAACTAGAAAATGCTTCACCTCTAACTATAATTTGCTAGGAAACAGGTAAAAAAAGGAAGAGCTCAAGCAAGAATAAGTAGCATGAATATAAAGAGGTTTGGGAGAGAGGAATTAAGTGTGAATATGAATTGGCAATAACTTACATTTATGTTGCTGTCACAAAACCCTGAAAATAAAATCCACGAACAAACAGAGATAAATATTAAACCAGCATTTATATTCACTTTAATTTCAACAGTGCAAATACTTCAGCACATTAAAACAGATTTAGATTTTCTAGATACTCAGAGGTTTTGTAGGCACTGACAAATTTGATTCAAGTCGATGAAGAAGCCTGAATACTCTGTATAAACATGCAGCATAGTGCCCAGCCTAAAATGTAAGACATTTTTAAGCAGCAGACTAGAAACGAGATCCATACAGCCTCCTCATGATTGCTCTGGAAATTTGGACAGAAAAGAGAAGCTGCATGGGAGTGTGCAGGGGGTTACAGCCTGTGCTGAAGCAGAGGTGGAAGAACACAGCAGACAAAACACATTTTCCTTGCAGGATGCTGGGGAAGAGGAGCCAGGGACCAGCCAGGTCCAGCCAAAGCCTCACTCCAATCTGACACATTTCTGTGTTGATTCATTTGACAGCTCGAGTGTGACCTGGGGCTGGAGGCTCAGCAGCTGCTAAAAGACTTGTGATGTTGAGAGTGGCCAGCTGCAGAGTGCTGGGTGCCATGGGGGTCTCCTGACCTGTGGACTCCAGCCCTCAGGAGCTGCTCAGCTTTGTCCTGCCCTCCTATGGCTGAAAGAGATGAATCCACATGGGGGAGATGTCCAGGGCAGGGGCAGGCATCACCTCCTCCCTGAGGCAGCAAGGAATGCTTCCTGTTTGAAAATTGGATAAATGTAACCAAAACAGGACTTTGCAGCATAAAAGGGGTCCTGAGGAGGCTGCAAGGTGCTGTGTGCTTGGGCAGCCTCAGCACAGGGAAAAATCCACACCCACTGGGGCTTTGGCCGCTGATTCTGGAGCTGGGAAGAAGTGACAGCATCAGGATTCACCAGGGTGTTGACTGACCATGGATGTTGATGATCTTTAATTTTCGGACTTGCGAACGTGATTGCAAACTTGGAACTCTGTTTGACTCACGACTAAAAGGAACATATGATTATTACAGCATTTGGACCCAAGAATCAGTAAAAAAAAAAAAAAGCAGCATATGAGGCAACATATGGTAAATATGTATTTAGAAGCACAGAAAGTAGACAAACTCATCTGGGTCAAGATTTAATCAGATAATGTTTGGTTTAGACTCAGCACTAATGCTGCTTTGGAAGCATATTACATTTGGAGTCAGTATTTAAAACTCTGTTGCAGACAGATGAAAATAAAAACTAAAGGAAAAAAAAAGAGTGGCAAATTCATGGCATGGTAAATTTATATTTCTTTGGCAGCCAGAAGATCAAGTCTAATTAATCCATACTCACCCACTTTTCTTACACTTCTGGTACAAAGGGCTAGCCTGGGTATGTAATGCAGTTTATAACTCATTTCCTTTTGCTTTCTTCATCTTTATTTATTAATTCCCAAATTCCAGCTAGACCTACAAATACCATCTTAGACTCTGAAGAAGCTCCTGAAAGAAGAAAAAGGAAAGCTCTGATAATGCTGGAACTCCTCTGTGTTTTAATGAAAGTCCTTCTGATTCAGGAGGTCCTGCAGGTTTTTAGGCACAATATTTTCCCTCAAATGAATCAGAAAACACAGTCAGTGCTGTCATGCTTGGGGTAATCTTTTAAGAGCTCTGTGGCCCTGTGGATGTGATACCATCTAACGTTTTCCCAGTACCTTTAAAATTTCCCAGTTCCATCATTATGTGACCTTTGACAAGTTCCATAAGTTTATGTTGTTCCAGCATGCAAAATACACTGTTCACATTCACGTCTCTTACTCAGGTGGAGACAATGGAGTAACACCATTATCTGTAGGCTGGGAAAAAGATCAGGACCCATCCAGAGTCTTTTCCTCAGCCAGATAGTTACAGCTTCAAGCCATGGATAGCACAGGATGTGTGGGAAACCAGCATGAGCATGCATGAGACTCGTGGCACATAAAATTGCCTCTGAATCCTGATGGAGTGGTCCTGCTCTGTTCTCCACCACTTATTTCCCCACAGACCATCGCATTGCACAAGGCCCATCGTGGAATCCCTGTGCCAAGCCAAATCCAACCACCAGCAGAGTCTCTCACCTGCTTTCCATCACCTCCTGCTTGAAACAGTGCCTGCCTTGGGACTTTTCATTGTTCTTCCATTTGATTAAATATTCACAAAATCTCTCCTCCACTTGGTACAGGGTTCCCTACACAATTTGCACTAACAGGTATGAATTTATTCATTTAGTGAGAACTCAGGTGGGGGCACGGTAAGGACCACGGGAGAGAGCAGGCACTGTACAGTAGTCGAAGTCCAGGACAAGCGGTTTCTGAGCAGACGTGTCTTTCTTTGAGAGTCAGGTTTAAGTTAGGATCAGGCATTTGATGTGGTCGCTGAATTTCCTACATATTTATGACTCTACACATGAGAAAAGTTGTCAGCTTAGAGATGAGATGAGAACAGTTTGCCTCTCCCTCCCCGTTTAACAAAGGCACCAGGTGGCTGGCAGAGACGCTGGATTACTTCATTAGCAGCAAGCAGAGCAGAAGGCTGGCTGTGAACAGGCAGTGCTGAAGGAAGCCAAGCAGATGAAGCTGCAGGATGGAACCCCTCCAAGTGCTGATAGGAGAAGGGAAGATGGGCCAAGCTGGTGAGAAAACCCTGTCACCTCTTCCAGGAACTCACAGAGCCCTCAAACAGCCCTTTGCTACATCTGTGAAACCATCTCCTGTCGAGACACTCTCTGCCTCAGCCTCTGTGCTATCTTTCCCAACAAGGGCTGCTGTCCACAGGGCAGTGATTGCAGCAGCACCCCTGGGGGCCATAAACCACTCAAACATATGGCTCTGCTCCTACACATCTGCTGGGATAACTGCTGCCTGCCTTCTCACCCGAGACACCCAGCAAAACCGGAGCTGTGCGCTGGCGGTTCCTGGGTACCTATGGCTTTGGAGGGAACTGTTCCACTCTCCTGGTTTTTGGACCATCTCTCCTAATTCCCTCAGATTATGGCATTAGTGAGGGTAGGAGAGGCAATAAGCTAATGCATCAGCCTGTCAGGCTCAGGGGGATTTGCTACCCTCCTTTTCCTTGTCTCACAGAGATGCAGCGTGGTTTGACATGGGTACTGGGGACCAGCCCTGAGACTGTAGCTGGGAAGCAAGGAGCTTCTCCTGGGTCCTGGAATTAATTAATTAATGAGTCCCTCCATTTTAAAAAGGCACACAGAAGTATCAGACTTCTGGGGCACTTGAAAATTCTGTTACCAACAGGTATTAAAAAGCATGTGGCTTGCTGCCTGCCAAGGACATCAGGGAAATGAGAAGGGAATATCTCCAATTTTAACTGAAGAGAGGACTCAGATAAAGGATCACAAAGCTCTCTGACAGGGCATGCTGCCCCTCAAGGTGCTGTAAATAGCCACAAGCCAATGATAGCAACGACTGGAATGTTTTCCCTTTCCTTCTTGGTGGGGATTCAAGGAGCCCTGGCAGTAGGAGTAACGTGGTGCACTGTTATTGACAGCAGGGGAAACACAAACACGGTTCTCAGGGCCTTGCTGAACACAAGACAATCTTTCCCAAAGAAATTGCAGCCCCTGTGAGCTCCAGGGAAAGCCCAGAAGCTGAGTTTATTCTATGATTTCTCCTGGTGTTGTTTCAGGTAAGGATCGCAGCAGGCAAGGTGTGGCTGTCACATCACTTTCTTGGGGGTGCAGCTTGGGTGTCTCCCTCCCCCTGTGCCCCAGCTCGGCAGTGATCTTGTGCTGTTCCCCTGCTCATTCATCTGTTCTGCTCACCCTTCAGAGCTGGCACTGCAGACAGGGTAATCCTCTTCAGTGCCTCTAACTTTAATTAAAACGTCACCTTTCAAACTCCAGTGAGAAGAGCCCAGTGGTCCTTTCTGCTCGTCTCACAAACCAAATTAGCCATCAAGTCACAACTGGGGAATTTAGCATCTCTTTGCAACGATGGTAATTAATCACCGTTTCAGTTTAAAGGACTCTCTGGTTCACCCAGGACAGCAGCACTGAGGGAAAGGAAAAACCTGAGGAGCTGTGAATGGGGATCTTAATACAACGTTATTGTCAAAGTGAATGAAGTCTTGAGAATAGGTTTACAGGCTTGAAATGCAAATAGAAAAAGATGGAAAAAGAGGAAAGCTACGTCTTCTTCATGGCAGTCAAGTTCTGCTGCTGGTTTGAACTGGCATGATCAAAAGGAGGGAAGACTGGCAATATTCTTGCATTATAATCCATGTAATTGTGGTTTTGGGGCAGGTCACTTTGAAAGTCATTCTCTATTTAAACGTTCAAGGATAAGGTGAGCTGGCTTTGAGTGTGAACACAGCATAGTCAGTACATCCCCCACCAAAAACTCTCTGCTACTCTTCTTCCTGCCCATGTGCCACCAACCACAGGGTCTCAGCCACCAAGACATGTCACAGCAGGTGAGCAAGGACTCTTCCCAGCTGCCTGGGGGGACGGTGGAGAGGAGTGAAACCGACAGCCTCTGCTTGGCAGGAATTACACAGGAAGAGCAGGACTGCAAGCAAACAGGGCAACATGAGTAGCTAAAGCCACAGGGACCATTTCATAATTCCTCTGGAAACGTGGAGCTGCTCGTCAGTTTTCCCTCACTGCTATTTCACAATGCTGGCTGATTAAATTTTGCTGTCTGGTATTGAGTCTAAATAACAATGAATAACTTATGAGGAGCTCTTCTAATGAGGCACACTCTGTTCCTGCCATTCACTCAGAGTTGGGATTGCTGCTCAGCAGACCCAGGGGAGCCAGCCAGGTCTGCCCATTTTCCATAAATCTGGGTAACAGTTGGTGAGTACCTGTAGCTGCCACTCCAGTGCCACCCACAGCTGGCTCCCAGCTACATCAGGCCATGGACTGGGACTCCAGCCTTTGCTCCCACATCTCTGGGCATCATGGCCAGCCCAGGAGATGAGTTGGCTGGTGAAGTGTCCAGGGAGAATACAAAATCAAAATCCCAGCAGGCTCCCTGGCAGCATTCAGCCTCTCCCACCAGCTTTTTCTTCCTATCCAGCTCTTGCTAGGTTTTTATTTTCTGCTGAAGGCAAGTCTCCAGCAGAATGAAGTGCTGGACAAGATACTTTAAAATACTTTGAGTCCTGCAATGGGTTTTAGCTCTCCCAGCCCCTATTCCTAGTGGAGGGAATTTGCACCCAGAATTGGTGCAAAATGTCAATCTGCTTTGCTTTGTTGAGGCAGCAGGAACTCCACCACCCCTCTCTCTGCTCTGCCCCGGGTAGGGGTGATGCTTAAACCAATTCACTCGGATACAAACCACGTAGGATGTTTTACAAAGGCAGCTCTGAATTCCCCAGGCTGAAATGCACTTAAGCAGCAGCTTTTGTGCAGCTCCAGCTCTGAGGATCCACGATCAGAAGGGCGGTGCAAAGTGCCTGTCTCTCCTCCAGACTGGGAGGCAGCAATTTCTCAGCCCAAGTGCTGTGAGTGCATCCGAAATGCATGAGGAGCTGTTCAAGCACCAGTTGCCAGAGCCTGCCAAACAAGAAATAAATTTGCCTTCTACATTGAAGTGAATTTTTATTTTTGTCAATCCTGCCACTCCATAACATGTCCCCCAGTGAAATGTGTTGAGCTGAGATAACCGGGCATAATGCATCCGCAGGGATTTGCAGTGGCAAGAAAACAATCTTGATATTCACAATGAAAAATGTCAAGTAGTTTTATAGTATCAAATGATGACGGTTTTTACATTCTGTCTGCGGAGAGTAAGCTGTGGAAAAAGCTAGACTATGCGAATTTATTTACTGCAACCACTGATCAGATCAAGCAAGCAATGAGGAATCTCAAACAAATCCCATTGTTTTGCCTACACACCCCAGGACTTCTTTTCTTCCTGTGTTTTTTTTTCCCCTTCTAATTACAGTGATGCTATTACCCAAATTAGCAGCTGAGAGCACAGCTCACAGAAAACCTTTTCCAGGACCAGGTGCGGTGGCAGGGAGACAAATGCCATTGAGACCTGGCAAGATGCTGTCCCAGGCAGAAGGAGAAAACTCACGGGATTTGGAGAGTCCCCTCTATTCCCTGCAGCTACAGGATCCCCCAAATAGGGCATTCTTTGTTTATTTAGCCTTTGTGGACCACAATGTAATTGCAGCTTAGAGTTCAGAGCACCTGTGAAGAGCCCATGTGTGGGGAAGGCAGTGGGAGGGAGGTTTACCCTCCGAAGGGAATTAATTAGGAGAAAAGCAGCTGATGGACACGGGATAAATAAGAATTTAAGGGTATAAATGAGTAAATATGAGATAACAACATTTCTCTCTGGTTCCACCATGTGTTTTTGCTACCTGTCATCTTCTCCAGCAGGGATAGTGCTTAAAAAACCTGAGTTAGTGAAAAGAAGCCTATTGCCTATTTTCCAAACATGTACTGCTGGCTGAGAGGTATGATCTGTGTTAACTCTGTCTCCCTCGAGTGATTTTCTAAAATGTCAAGTAAAACTTCTTAGTTCTGGGAAGATTTGTGCAGAGATTTCAGTTTAGGAGTGGGCCAGAGGTGGGGCTGAGCACCAAGACCCTGCAGGGGTTGAAGTCACCTGGGTTGCTCAGGAGTTGAGCAAGGAGATGTGAGATCCATCCCTCCTTGGGTTTTAACTCAGACCTAGAGCTCCTAAAATTGTCCGCGCCAAAGTTTGCATGATCTTACCTGAATTCAGAACTGAATTTGTCAAGGTTTAGCAGCACTTGGGTTCTGGTATAGGGTTTTAACCTAACCGACCATTGTCAGCATGTTATATTGAGTCAAAATCTAACTTTTTTTGTCTTTTCCGAGATACTTTCCAGTCTGAGTCTGTTTAATGTCATTACCCAGGTATGCAATACCTAATTAGGCAGCAGGACTGCAGAAGGATGCAGCTCTGGACTCTGTGCAATGTCAGGAGGCTGCACAGGGTGAATTTCCCCACAGACACCCACGGCTGCACAGGGTCACCCCTTGCCTGTGTGTGAGAGAAGGGAAAAAGCTCCAGGCAGCGAGGTTGGGGAATGCTGTGGAGCAGAGAGAGGGAAGGGAAACCCCAAACATTACACTTGTCAGACAAAAGGTTAGCAGGAACGATCTGTCCCTGGTGCCTTCTTCACCACCTGCTTCCAGTGCCACCCTTCCACTGGCTGCAGGTAGGAAAGGATGGGTTTCCACCATTTCCACAGCTGTTTGGGGGTTTTAATTACATCTGGCACGTCAAGAGAAGCCTAAATCAAAGCACTTGGCACGGGGGAGGTTAAATGTTGCTCTTTTGAAACGACATATTGTTTTTGGTTTTATCTCTATAAACAGAATATTACGGAAGCAAATGTGGCAACTTCCTCCTTAATCCACCTCAGCGTTTGCCTGCTCTCGGTTGGTTCCTGCAGTAATCACATTTCCTTTATCTTTAATTCATAACCTGATCTTTCATTTACAGTGTTTCTTTCTTCCTCTAGCCCTGTGTATGCATATTCCTGCTCACGGCTCCTGCAATACACCACGTAACCCAATGCCAGAGGGAAAGCCAGGTGAAGTTTTGCAGTGCCAAACTTCCCGAGGAGGCTGACATTTGAGGAGGGATTCAGGTGCCTGAACACACGTCATGTGCTGCTTTGGAACCCCCCACGGTAGCTGAGGCATCCCCAGAAGGGCTGGGAGATGTGGCAGGAAAGCTTTGGGAGGCCACATCCTCGTGGGGACCGTGGTCCCCAAGGTTGGCTTAACAGAGCAGACAGAAAATCACAGTGTCACAGCAATTACTGCTGACGTTGAGACAATCCAGGGGGTGGGAAAAACCTCCTCTCTGGCTTATTTTATTCAGGGAGATGAGGGTGAGAGCTTTTAGCCTTTGCAGTGTGCCTGGGGAGGGTTGTCCCCCATTTGGGGCCACAAGGGGACCCAGGAGCCCTGGCCCTGCAGCCCTGGAGGGTGTAAAATGCTCAGATCTGCCTTTAATCTACTGACAGGATTTGTGTAAGAATTCTGTGAAATCTGGTTAGTAAAGCTCTCAAGAGGTAGAGGATTTGCTGTGATCCTGGGTGGAATAAGCTAAGATGTTATTTCTTTCAAAACCTAATCTGGCATAGATGTGAGTAAACCCCCCCAAATCCACAGAAGCCCTATTTTAGGCTGAAAACATGCAAAAATATGTGTTTTAAAAGAACTGGACTCCAGGTATAGGATGGGTGCTTTTTCCTGAGCTGCAGAGACATAAAAGGAGTTTATTTTAATAAATGTGGGATCACTTCCTTCCACTGTGGCTATGGAGAGGTGGCAGGAGGGGATGTGGATGGGAGAGACCCCCAAGGCAGCTGTTTGGAGGAGGAGGGTTCATAAATCACCTCCCAAATCTGCTGCCCCTCTGTCCCATCTCTGCCTCTCTAACAGGACTCCTTACCCAGGTAGGAAAACTGTTCCCTGGGTCTGGGCTCCCTGAGCTGCGTCCCTTTGGAAATGGGAAGCCAGAAAAATACAAGAACAAACCTAAAAAACCTGCAGCTGCCTCCTGGCACAGGGCAGCATTTGTGATGGGATCTTCCCTCAACATCTTGAGCCTTTGGAGCTTTGTCCTGCTGAAAGGAGAAGTGTGGGCGATGCCGGGGACGGGTGTTGGAGAGGAAACGAGCAACATGAAAGGAAAACAATCAACAAATGCCAACCTAAATTAGCAGCAGCAGTCTGGGAAGTGGGTCCATTGAGCAGTTTATCTGTGAGTCAGATCACAACGCGCCCAGCTCATTCCCACTGCTTTCCCCTAGGAGCCCATAAGCACAAAAATAATTCTGTAAATACAATTACTTTCTTCTTGGAAGTGCCTTTTTCTCCCCTGAAACAAACAGAAATAAAATTCCACAATGACTCTATAGGAAGTAAGCATGAAACTCAATTAGTTGCATTAAACTGCTTTGTAATTTTTTTTTTAATGCGCATTCCTGAAGAATAAACCCATTTTTCCCAGCTGGAGAGGGGCTGTCCTTGAGCAAGAAGCCACAGCACAAACAGCCTGTGCTGCTCCTTTGTCACTGTCCTGGTGTGACCCAGATTCACAGAGGATTTGTCACCACTCCGGGGAATGAGACCAAACACGGCCAGGGACGCAGAGGCCGGGCGGCGTTTAGGGAGGTTTTGTAGCACTGGCCTCACCCTGGGCTTTTATTTGCCCCGGGTGGGCTCAGATGGACGATGTGTAACTTGTAGACTGATTTCTGCTGATGGAGAAAATTGGGGCAGGTAAATACAACTGAGAAAAAAAAACTGGGAAACAGTTTTCCCTCTAGGAAACAAGGCAAAGCTGTCTAATAAAACACCAGCCTCTTGGTGAGTTCCCTGAGAAAGTCTGGAGCTCTTAATAGTTTTATAACTTCTTTTATCCCTCTTGTAGGACAAGAAAAGGGGAAAATACGACCAGAATTTGCCTTTAGTTGCTCGCAAAAGGAATAATTTGATGGTCTAAATTGAATTCTGTTCCTACACCCAGATCAGCTGCTAGAGCCTGGGAAATCCCTCTGGTCAGTGTGTGTCTGGCAAGAGACATAAATCATCTCACATTTATGCTTTTAGCAACTGAAAATTCCTGGTATAAGCAGAAACAAATACACAGATATTCATGAAACTGAAGGGAAAAAAGACAGGGAAAAAAACCAAAGAAGACCTGCAAAATGAAAATTTAGATGTCTAATTCATTCAGCTGGAAACAAGTTGTAAAGTTCCAGGTTTTCAGCTCGCTGAAGCCCCAGTTAATTTTTTTTTTCCTATCCAGAACGTAAAATCTTGTTGCCATATTTTGGGATAAGAAAAAAAAAGTGACATTATTGTTATGAGATTGAAAAAAGAAAAGAACATTTCTGCCTTTCACTGTTGATGAGGCACAAAAGATAACAAACCTTCATTGTGCAAAACCCTCTGCTGTTCGGGACTCGGGGGTTTTCCCCCATCTCCTCCCTTTCCCCTCATCACTAACAGCCCTGTAAAAACGCAGAGCACCCCACAAAGGCCGGGAGGAGATGCTGCCTTCCAGATAACACAGCACATTTTCAACTCGGGGCAGGGAGGAGATGCTGCCTTCCAGATAACACAGCACATTTTCAACTCGGGGCAGGGAGGCATTCGCGGCTCCGAAACTCCGCTAATGAGAGCAACCTTGCGCTTAGCGGCAATGCTAATCAATTAGACACACGGAGTATTAATGATGTTCTTTTGCCTAATTAGATTAGCAAAACACGAGTACAGCCACTCGGGTTTTTCCCCTCCGGCTCGCAGGGAGCATCACCCATCTGGCCGCGGGATGCTCCGATTCCCGGAGCGGCTGGCTGCACCCACAGCCCCCGTGCCCACCCTGGGGATGGGCAGCAGGGCAGCGTGGCAAGATTTCCAGCTGTCCCCACAGCGTTTAAATGTCTGAGGCTGAAGGCAGAGGTTTAGCAGCTCTGGGTCTGCTCCGGGCAGCTCCCCGAGCCCGGCGCCCCCAGAGCCGGAGCGCGCAGTCCCGGCGGAGCTCCGGGAGGAGCAGATGTTCTACAGGACTCACCAGGAACCTCAAACCCAGCTGGGAGCCACCCCACATGCAGCTGCTGGCATCTCCAGGACAGCAAAACAGCAGAGCTACAGAAAAATGAGAGGAGCCTTATCTCCAAGAGAAGTGCATCATAAGATGTAGAGCAAGACAAGAAGCAGATAAGGTGCCAGAAATACTCACAAGTGCACTGACCTACAAAGCGTGAGATCCCTGAAAAACACTGATAAATCGGGCCTTCATCAGTTTTCCTCCCGGTTATCTGATTTATGCAAATGCAGGTAACACACTGCTGAGGGCCCAGCTCCCAGCACAGAGCGAATGGAAGACACTGCAGTGCCTTAATGAGGGAATATTCTTAGAGCAGATCCAACTGAAGTGTTAAAAGGATTGCACAAACCATCTTCCCAGATTGCTGGTGGGGAATTGGGGATTATCACATTTAAAAAGAGAAATTGAAAAAAAAATGAAAATAAGGTTTTAAGATATTGTTAAAGAAAGATGAACCATACCTCAAAGGGCACCTGAGTGGGTTTCTTTAGCAGCTTGGGCTGTCTCTGAGGAGAAGCACAGGGAGCAGCAGGTTTTTGAGAAGTTAGATGGGCAATCCTCAATGTTAAAAAAGCAAAAATCCATTCTTTTTTGATGCATCAAGCTCAACCCTAATGTTCCTTTTTCCTCACAGAGTAAAACTAAGCGTGTACATCTCCCAAGACAAATCCTCTGCCAATCCATCCTTAGGAATGAAGGCATGCAGAGACAACAAGCACTTCACTTTTTCTATTAAAAATGCTTTCATTGCTACTCTTGAGGTGATAAGTGTACAGTTGGAATTGGCACAGGGTGCCCAGAGAAGCAGTGGCTGCCCCTGGATCCCTGGCAGTGCCCAAGGCCAGGCTGGATGGGGCTGGGAGCAGCCTGGGATAGTGGGAGCTGTCCCTGCCCATGGCAAGGGGGTGGAATCAACAATCTTTGAGGTCCCTTCCGACCCAAACCATTCATGATTCCATGATTCTGTGAACTACAGGGCAGGTTTTATCTGCAATGCCACAGAGGCTCAGGATTTTCTGGTTTTCCCTCTGCTGAGGTGCAAGGCTTCATCTGTGATTTCATCAACTTCCAGAGCATTGCTCCACTTGGAACAGATTTTGCATTTCTAAACCAGAAAGCCAGAATAGTAAGAGATCACATTTTTCAGATTAGTTTGAAGCAGGGCACATTAGTATGTTGAACACTCATGTCTGGAGCTACAGTTTCTATAGTTACTCGTGCATCAGTGTTCCACTGAACTACTGCAATATTCATTTTACAGCAGCTCTGCTTCCCACTTACTAGAAGGAGAATTCAAAGGGGCTCATCCCTTTGTGTGCACTTTTAGGAGGTTTCTCAGGACTCCCTTAACTGACAGAGTGTTACTGATAATGAAGCAGGCGAGATGTAACACCATGGAAAATTCAAATTTAATGTGAGAATCATTCTTCTGTGCATCTCTAGGAAATTGGACAGAGGGTTCCTGGCTGGAGAAGACATGCAGCACCTCATCAGAAGGAGCAGAATGGTCTCATTTTCCTCTTCTAAAATTGCTGCTGGTCAATATGACAACTTGGGGGAAGACAAGAAAATTCTGGCATTTATTCTGTTCCAGAGAAAATTATTTGGCAACAAAAAATGCCAGCCCATTCTGCTTCCTCAAATTCCCTGGAACAGTGTGATGGAAACCCAGCTCTGCTCCCACAGCAGAGGCACAGCCACCTCTCACCCTCCTGGCCACCCTCACATTTGCTGGGTTGAGGTTGCCCTGGCTGGTAAAACATACACATTTCCCTTAACCTACCACTCCTTTTTTTCTGTTTGATTTTAAAGCAAGTTAGATAAATTATTAATTATGAGCCTGACCCAGAGACCACTGGGCTCAGTATAAGGTTTACCATGGAGTTCCACCTGGGCCAGAGCACCTGGGATTATTCCTGTGCTCCAAACCAAACACCCCTTTAACTTCAGGAGAATCCAGGCAGGCTTGTCTCAGAGTGAGGTGAAAGGATCAGGCTAATAGCAACCCCAATTATAACATCTGAAGAAAGAAAATCAAAATATAAAAACTGCCCTTTGAACGACAGCTCAGAGCCCTCCATCCCTGCTTGGGAAGGGAACGCTTCAAATAAGAATTTACCAGCTTTTGTAGAAATAATACAGCTGCTCTGTTTGAACTCTCACAGCTTTCTGTGAGAAAAAAATACAAATTGTATATTTTCTCTAGAATAATGTATCACTAAAGTTTTACTTTTGGATCTTATTTGGATCTCATAAAATGCATTCGTGGTTTTGCTGTTGCAAAGCTGGAATCCAGCGCACGGACTGGATTTCTGTCCCCTCCCTAAAGCACCAGAAGCAGCACACACACTGGATTTCTGTCCCCTCCCTAAAGCACCAGAAGCAGCACACACACTGGATTTCTGTCCCTTCCCTAAAGCACCAGAAGCAGCACACACACTGGATTTCTGTCCCTTCCCTAAAGCACCAGAAGCAGCACACACACTGGATTTCTGTCCCCTCCCTAAAGCACCAGAAGCAGCACACACACCGGATTTCTCTCCCTTCCCTAAAGCACCAGAAGCAGCACACACACTGGATTTCTGTCCCTTCCCTAAAGCACCAGAAGCAGCACACACACTGGATTTCTGTCCCTTCTCTAAAGCACCAGAAGCAGCACACACACCGGATTTCTCTCCCTTCTCTAAAGCACCAGGAGCCGCTGTCAGCAGCGCACAGAGGCGCTGGCCACGGCGCCGGGCTCCATTGCCATCTAGTGGCACCTTCCCCAGTCCCACCTGGCCCCGCACACAACCCTGACCCACGGCCTCCAGCAGCGGCTGACCCTCGGGAAAAGAGGAGAGCTCTTCCTTTTGCCGAAATCACATCGTGCCAGTCGCGTTCTGTTTGGTTGGCTGGTGATTATTTTTCCTTCCTGTGCTGTATGAAGCTAAGTATAAAAAGTGAATTGGTGTTTGCTCCCATTCCTGTCGCTGGCACGAAGGCAGGAGAGCTGCAGGGACGGGGCAGGGGAAGCCAAAGGATGCAGCTGCTGCGACAGGGAGGAATCCAGGCTCCCCTGCACAGCCAGGCACAGCAGAGACCGGAGGAGGCTCTGCAGAACCATCTGCGTGCCACTCAAAGCTTTTATTTACTGGCATTTTAAAACCTCCAGGAAGCTTCCAAACAAACTCCTCAGCAGAGAGAAACGGCTCATCGACTGCCTGGGATGTTGCCCACAATAAATAACACGCAGTTCCTCTGCCTGCCCTCCCTCTGGGCGCTCATTTGTTTCCCTTCCCCGCGGCTCTGCTCAGCACCAGCCGCGGATTGTTTGCAGTCCCCAGCAGCGGGAATGGCCCTGGGCCAGCCACAGGTGACAACTTCTGACCTTTATTTACCCAGAGCAGGGCTGGCAGACACTCCGTGCCTTTAACAGGCTCGGGCTGTGGATGAAGAAGGGAAATGATTCCTCTTCCCCAACAACCACAAACCTCTTTTTGCCTTCAAAGGCAGCAATCCTCTGTCCCAGGAGGAGAGGGTGCGCCAGCTGGAGACACCAACTCACAGGGCCTCGATGTCACCAGATGTCTGAAGCTCCTGTAGCCATGAGGGGCTTAATTGAGGCTACAAATTAAACACAAACCTGAGTTCCAGCCTTCCTCCTCGGAGGTGCCACGATGGCCTTGCAGCAAATGGCACCACGGACTGGGAAAGGGTGACAACTGATGAAAAACACGCACACAAGTCCCTGTGAAAGAGTGGTTATATTTCTATGCTTTTACAGCAACAGAATACTTCATATCAGACTGGGAAACATACTTCCAAATATTTTAAGTTACCTGTACACCTGAACAGCCTGCTTATGGAACAGGAATGCCATGTTGCTGCTTACTAAAATTCTTGAATTACCAGTCCCACAGCAACATAATCAATGCCAAGAATCCCAGGAGCTTTTGTTTAGCCCTGGAAACAACACACTTGGATAAAGCTCATTTTATAAACACTAAAATTGCATTGCAATATCCATATATATATATATATATACACACACACATATATATATATATATATATATATATAAAAAGAAAAACTTCTAACTTCCATAAATACATCATACATAAAAGAAGCTCCCAAAATACATTCATGCATTTCCCCACCTAAGATCCCTGCTTGTACTCAAATTGTCTAAGTTGGGAAGGGCAAGGCCTGGAGACAGGCTCGTGTTTGCAGGTGGCTCCAAACCCAGGTGAAGGTGTTGGGATTAAATCCTGCATCAGTGGGTCTAATCCTGCCCCCCTAGAAAAACAGGGCTCTCCTGAACACTGTGCCCCATCAAAGCTGCACCAGCTGCCCATCCACGAGCAGCCAAAAGCCACCATCCATTTCGCCCCTGTCACTTTAAGTTTTTCCAGCAGTTACTAGAGATAGAAACAGAATCACAGAACGGTTTGGGTTAAAGATCATTTTGTTTCAATCCCCTGCTGTGGGCAGAGACATCTTCAGCTAGACAGGTTTGCTCAAAACCCCACCCAAGCTGGCACTGAGCACTTCAGGGATGGGGCAGGGGATGCACAGTCTGTCCCAGCACTCGACAGGGCCTGGGAAATAAGGGCTTTGGAAGGAGGGAGGGCACCCTCTGGCTTTGGTGGAAGAGAATCTGTGAATGGAAGAAGCTGCTTTCCTCCACTGACCTGAATTTTGACCACATTCCCAGCACCACCATCCCTGTCTGCAGCAGGAACACTCTGAGAGTCAGTCCTTTGCTAAGGAAGGAAGTCAATGCCCATCCTGTGTCCACCTGTGAAAGCATAAATACACAAAATACACAGAAAACACCTACAAAGCAATTCTGAGCAGGAGCTGGCAGGAAGGCAGCCCCAGCTGTGCAGCTCAGGGATGCAGGTGCCATCCTGGGAACGTGGTTATGCCATGCAGGATTCCAGGGGCTCCCACGGCTCCCCTGGGGATGCCCCTGCACCACGGGGCTCTGCAAGCAGGGGCACACCCAGCACTAACCCAGCCTGATCTGCACTGACAGGGCAGCCAGCCTCACACACGCCCCAGCTCCACTTCTGCCCCTCACAAAGGTCCTGATCAACACTGCAAGAGCACATTCAAAGGTCATTTTGGGAATGCTGCCCTCTCTCCTTGCAAGCAGGCCAGCTACAAGCCAGCATCCCCCTTCCACAAGGCAGACCCATCCCTCAGGATACTGGTCTAGAAACAAACTAAATTCATTCCAATCTTTCAATTTACTCAAACTAACTGTCTTTACAAAACAACCCGAGATAAACATTGCATAGATCTGTATCTCACATTTTCCCAAGCCCAGCAAACAGCAAGAATTTCAAGTTTTGCACAGTACATTACAAAAGGCATCACTTTTAAACAACACAAATAAACAAAATGAAGTGTCACCACGGTGTAAACCCTGCAATGAGTGAGGCAGTGAGTGTACAGTGCTTGGCAGCTCTGGGAATGGCTGCCTGTAGTGTACTGATGGATTTGCTAATCAAATCTCCTCTCTCAGTAATAGGAACTTGCATAATGACAGAAGCTGCTCCTGAACAGAGGGATTCTGTGTGTCATGGGAAAGAGGAGGACACTGCCAGGGCTGTCTGCTTTGCATGCAACAGTTCAAGGGCCAACTGACCCTTTTGCAGTGCAGACTGCAGAACAGCAGTGCTCCTCCCCAGCCTGGAAGTACCAACAGGAGTTTTGCTACAGCTGGCTTTACAATTGAGATATTCAATACAGTTGGCCCAGATCCTCTGGAGGTTTAAACCCCACATGCTCCATTGGAGTTACCAGTGATTACTTCCATGAGTGGAGAACGTGGTCCTGGCTTGTCACAGACACAGAATAAAGCTACAGTAGCCCTTTCTTTAAATAAAATTAAATAACTGCACAACTTTAAATGTGCTTCTGCCGTTAAGAAAATTGCAAAGCACACCAGTGGTTACTTAAATTATTTATCTTCAACTAAAAAAATATTAAAAATTTAAAATATTACTGTTGATTTAAAAACCCCTTGGGAGACTGCATAATGCCTTCTCATGGTGTTTCTGAGGATGAAAAAGTCACTGGCATGTGGACAGCACTATATATCCTCTTCAGCTGGCAGTGAAGGCTTGTGCTCCTGGAGGTCACTGGTGCCATTTTTGGATCCATCCAAGCTGCCTGGAGCTGACTCTGGAGGAGGGGGTTTGTAGAGTAAACAGGCCACTATGAAGAAGGTTGTCCCGAGCACCTGCAGCCATGGAGACACCCCGTTAGTCTCTGCTCTCCCTCAAAACCAGGGGCCCACCCCACACCCACAATGAGCTTTGCTGACCAAGCTTTGGGGAGGAGGAGATGTTGGCCAGCCTGGGAAGCAGGGCAGCACACAGAGCCAGAGGGGGTAAAAAATGTGAATTTAGCCAACCCTGTAGCAATGGGAATTTGGAAAAGTTCTGCCCCCCACCTGGAGCACAGTGCTGCATGAGCCAACAGTGCCTCAGCCTTTTGCTGGAAGGCTTTTGAAAACCTCTTTATCACAGCAGCTGCTAAACACTACTATCTAGGGCAAGTGCTTGTTTGGGAGCAGTTAAAATGATGGTTTTCTGCTAATAAATAAAGCCCACAGCTTTAAGCTCTCTTATTTTCTAGCAGTGACTGGGGAATGGTTATTTACAGCCTGCCCACAATGCCATCCCTCACTCTCACTAATACACTGCACTTAGATATTTTACTCCATTTCTAGCAAAAATCACTTTGGTTGCTGTTGGAAGGAGGTATTTCATATGGTGCAATAGAAGCTGTAAGCCTAGAAAATAATGGGAATTTAACAGAATGATGGTGTCTGGAGCACCATTACCTGATGAGAAGCAAACGGGGCTTTTGCCTTCCCTGAGAAATTTGTCGTGTGAAAATTTAATTTCCTCTGGGGAAGGGCCAGATCAGGGCAACTCAATTTTGTAAAATTCTTTCCCAGAGCAAAATGTTGTGTCCAAAAGACCTGTCTGCCTTAGCAGGGAGTGGAGTTAAGCAGCAGCATCACCTTGTAGACCAGTCCAGCGACGAGGGTGTAGCGGCTCATGGCCGAGTTCTGGTAAACGTAGCAGGAGCCCTGCTCGCCACACTGGTCCTGCCAGAGCAGGCAGGATTTATCAATCATGGATCCAAAGGCAATGGGGCCAGGGATGCCTCCTGTGGGCAGAGAGAGGGCACCTTCAGTTTGGGCAGCACCTACACACCAGCCCTTGCACAAAAGCAGCAGGCTCTGCTGATACCATGATTAAGAGAAACTCATCCTGCAGCCACCAGGTATCAAAAATTTCAAGATCTGAGAGTCCAGCAGGTCTTCTGGCCATCCTGACCTACATGTTGCACAAGAGCCAAAAGACACTCATAGGAGCTTCAACAACTCTGCTCCTTTTCCTTAAAATAAGGGCACATTGGCAGGACATTGAACCTCTGTCACCTGAACCTTCCACTCAGTTTGCAAATCACATGCAAAGGGAATTAGGTTGTCCTGGATGACAGCAAATGAATGAAAGCATCCTCCTTTCCAGCAGTGTGTGTCCTACTCCCTTCCTTTCTGAGCCAGTGTGTTTTATTCCTGGGTGACAGCTTGGCACACGCCTCTCAGAACCACCAGGCCATTCTGGTGTGCAAATTCCCCCTGCTCCATACCTAGTGTCCGTACCACAATCCACTGGATCCCGAGTGCAAAGGACCTTTGTCTGTCAGAGACACACCTGGGGAAAAAAAGGGCTTTGTTTAAAAATGCTGCCAGGCTGCACCTCCCTGCTTCACACCTCCAGGGCCTCGAGTCCAGCACACCTGGGACCTCCAGCACACCTGGGACCTCCATCCCCTCTGGAGATTTGGGATCACCCCAGTGCAATGTCCCTCCACCCCTGCTGTAAATGTGTGTATCCCATGTCAGAGGACAAAGCTGCCAATGCTGAAATTTCCTTTCCCAGCTAGACTGGGACAGGAACTAGTCCTGATGTCTCCAGGCTGCCACTAACTCAGTGGTTCCCATCACACCTTCCCCATGCTTGATCCAGCAGGATAAAGCAGAAAGGAGGATTTTGAGGCTTCTTGCAGTGCTGGCAGAGGACGAGGCCATCCCATGCTTACCTCAGAGTGGCAGTCAGGGCAGGAATGCTGCTCAGGAAGGTGAAGAAGATGACCACGAATATGAAGCAGAGGAGCAAGGGCTTTTTGGCACAGGAGGAGGTGCATTTCCCTGCCTCTGCTTCTCCAGAGGCAGGCAGGAGGGCTTTGTCAACACAGCTACACTCTAGGTAGACCTGGGAAAGAAAGGCTGGTGGGGGCTCTGCCGAGGAGAGCGTGGTGACAGTCAAAGCTTCAAAAATAAGAAATTCAGGGAGGGCAGAAAGCAGCTGGTTAGACTCCCAGAATGAAGTGGAAATCAAGCTGCATTTTTGACACACCTCTGTTTCCAAACAGGTCAATCAAGCAAGGGAAATTAACTCTGCCAGGCAGCTGAGTATCACCTCCACCCTTCGCAAGCCTTTGCCTGACTCCATGAGCAACATGCTGGAAGGATGAGGAGGTGCATCATGTTCATTCAAGACCCAAAATGAGCACTAGGACAGAAATCAGGGGCTTACCAAGCTCCCTGCCTGCCTGGGTGATTTTCCATGGATTTTGGCACAGTTTGACCCAGAATGAAGCAAAGATGATTGGACACAATGAGAGAAGCAAAGCAGGGTGACCTCAAAATACCTTCTGCCTTCATCTCACGTCGTACCTGAGAGCATCCACCCTGCCCTGGCTGATTTTACACTGATTTGCAGCAAAGCTCAAGCCTTTTGCAGAGCCAGCCAAATCACTCCAGAGATGTGCCAGCACCCTGTTCATGCACAGTGCTTTCAGACCTACCTTCTTGCCACTCCTGAGGTCTACAGACACACTTTTGCAGCCAGCGTGGCAGGGGGAGTAGTACATGATGTCATCAGTGCCACAGACAGGGCTGTAGGTGTCCTGCAAACAGCCACACTGGGCATTGCAGGCTGCTGTCAGGTTGAGGTGCCCACCTGGCAAAGCACTGAGGGAAACACAGGAGCAGTCAGTGAGCAGTGCTTTACAGGAGGAAATGGGGAGAGGAAGGGGCACTGGGAGTTCTGATGATCCCCAAGGAGCATAAAGCCAGGCTGGGGAAGGTTTTCATCCCACCACATTTTAACCATGCCCTGGAGCTGTCTCTCCCACAGCCACCAAGGCAGTTTAAGGGACCAGCTCTTAGGGTGACACTTCCATTCTGAGAGGAGATTCCCTCTTTTGGTCCAGTTTATCCCACTGGATGGAGATGGGGGCTGCTGCAAAGGCAGCTGAAGAGTGGAGTATCTCCCCTTCTGGTGCTGCTGATCTTCCCTCCCTCACTAACCAGGGAGCCCCTTCCATGAACTCCACCTCACTGCAAAACTTAGGGCATCTATTTTCTGTGTCTCACCTTCAATACCTGCCTGTAGGACTGACCAGACACCAACTTTCACTCTCAACACATCCACACACGACTGCCACCAGCACTGTGTGTTTGAGTTGCCCTGTTCTAACCAGAGCCCCTCAGGACAGACAGACAGACAGGGTGGTTGTTGTTACCTTCCATCATACATCTGGGTTACTCCTGCCATGGGCATGTTAGGGCAGTGGATGAAGAAAATGAATATGGCCAGCAGACTTGACACTGTGCAAAGCAAACACAGCTTGATGATTCCTGAGCAGCGCAGTTTAAATTTATTCACAAGGAACCCTCCCAGGAATGTGCCTCCCCCTCCAGCTGGCACCACCAGATAACCTGAAAAAGAAGAGGAAAAAACCCACAAGTGAGTTTAGAAATGTCAGCAAGGAGTTTTCAGGTTTGAATACATTAATTGCAGTGTATTTTGCACATAAATGACCCCTTGTTTTCTGTGTGGCTTCTTGGTGGGAGTTCAGTGGATGTTGCTGTAGTGAGTGGTCCTCTGTAACAGCTCAGGTAATGTGGCATGAGCCTGGTAAGGCAGCTTTTCCTACCCAGAGATCTTAAAACTGACTCTTTGAGGAGCACATCACGAGTGCTGATGCTTGTTGGACACCATTCCTTGGTCTATGTTATGGCACTCAGGTGAGGATCCTCCCAGTTTCTGGATGCTGACAAAATATCCCCCCCAAGCTCTGACATCCCTCCTAGAGGAAATGTTTAGCCAATGTTTCCTGGTGATGCACTAGGAGGAATTACAATTATTTTGCCTTCCTCTAGAGGGTAACAGATGGCTACAGAAGTGACACATCTCCTCCTGATGTCAGGAGATGCAGCTCTGGAAATGCACTGGGTGTAGGTGTGCCGACAGGAAATGATCCCATCTAACAGCTGAAGGGGATAACCAGTCCATAATTAAACTGCAAAGCATCTGTCTCCATCCTGAACAAGCTAAAAGTGCTCTTCTATTTGTTGGCAGAATGGGAAAACATTGCAAAAACATGTTTTCCTTACCAAAAAAGGTGGCAGCTTCAGAGGCACTTAAACTAAACTGTGACTCCAGGAATTTGGGTCCAAACGTGGACATCCCAGCAATCAGGGTGGCTTCAGTTGCGCCTGCTAAGCAGAGGAAGATGAAGGTGGGGTTCTTCAGAAGTAGCAGCACTGACCTGGGAAGGACAAATATATTGGAATTGAATCACTGATTCCAGGCACATTTTGATTTCAGGCCTTCCCAGTCAGAAGGATCACATGTAAGATGAGGCAGCATCCCATCATCCTGCAACTCTTTGAAAGGAAAAACACCAAAAGGAAGCTAACTGGGGTTTGAAGGAGCTTTTCCAGTCAGTGACACAAAGAGTGTATGTGTGTGATATAACTCACACACGACTTCCACATGGATGATTTCAGCAGTAATTTTCCAACATTTCCGGTCAGGCTGAATACTTTGTCTTTTTAAATGGGGCAACACTGAGAGGACATTACTCCTCACCAAATCTCCATCATTTCAAGGTTTTATTAGTGCCTGTTGGCAGATATTTTGGGACTCCTAACTTAACCAGGAGCAAATTTGTGCTACATCCTCACATACACACGTTACTTGTGCACCCACGCTCTCAGAACAATAACAACCTCTGATAACCACAGATGTTTTGTAACTCAGGGGAAATACCAAGCAAGCCTTTCTATATGGAGGAAACAACCTCCAAGACACCTGAAAAACAGAAAGCAATCTTTCTGCCACAATCTAAGCCCAGTTTTACTTGAAGTTTAACGTATAAATTGAGTAACTCCATTTTACTTTACCCACTGGGATTTAGGAGAGAGCTGCAGATATGCCTGAGAAATTGCCACGTGTCATCTATATACAGATCCAGCAACAATTCCATCCCTGGGATGCAGAAAGGCCCCCAGGCACAGGGAATGGTCTCAATTATCTCTCACTATCTCGGATATTGGACTAAGAGGACTGACATTGCTTCTCAGGGGATGTTTTGTAACCAGCTTCAAAGTCTGCCCCATGACTTCCCCCTAGCCAAGCCCAGGCCAGTGCCACAGTTATCCCATTTCTGGGATGGCACAAATCCTGCAGGAGCGATGCCACGGGATGCTCACTGAGCAGAAAGGCACAGTCACCACCTCCTGCTCTGGTGGAAATGTGAGATCCTTGGTACAAGCCTTGAAAACCTGCCTTGGTACAAGCAAGGGAGAGACGTGCTGAAGCTCAGAGTCAGATTTATGCAACTTTACTCACATGAAGTGGAGAATTTCATTACATCAAAAGAACAAAGAAGCTGAAAGAGAGAAATACCACACATTCCTACACTTTGATTACAGAGAGCTTTACACTGCCTAGCTCTTGGGATTAGTTTAATGTACTATTTTATTTTCCAGATCTTTTTGACTGTGCTTAATTTAGAAGAATAAAGCCTAATATTTTAGTGAGAAAATGCTTGTGGCTGAGGCAGAAAATGGACAGTGCCTTCAACCTTTTACAGAGAAGAGTTGCTCCCTGGTACTAGTATCACTTTGTGCCCTCTGCCAAAAGTAACAGGCTGGACTTGCACATAGGAAAATGCAAAGGAACTCCTTTCAGCACTAAGAATAAGGATTTACTCACTTAATTTAATCTGTCTGAAGACAGAAGATATAGTTGTGAGGAGCTATGGCACGTAAAACCTTACTAAAGACAGCACAAACCTTTTTATTACATCAGTAGGACTTTAAACACACCCAGAAATCACCTAACTCTTGAACAGCCTTGGCAGTGCTCAGCTCTTGCAGCCCAAGGGATTTCAGGAGGCCCAGCACTGCACAGAGAAGAATCCAACCACCCAAAAAAGCTGACCCTCCAAGGCTTTACTGCTATGGGCACATACAGGAACTCTTTCTCACATAATGGTTCTCTGAGTAGGTTGGGACCACCTGCATGATCAGAGCCTGCTCCTCTGAGAAACACTGAACTGAACACCCCAGATAAATGGATATTTATGCAATTTTACAGCATGTCAGTGGGGGTTTTTCCAGCACAAAAGACATCCACTGTCACCAGCACCAAGGGAACAGAGGGCATCCCACAGGAACATAAACCAACCTCCCTTTGTTGCATTTCATGGCTTTTCTTCAGCTTCCCCACATTGCAGAGTCCCACCCTGCACCTAATCCAGGAGTGATCAGTGAAATACTGACCACAGCTCCTCGTGCTGAAGATCAGGGCTTGCCAGGCCAGGGAGTGATCCTCACAAACTCCACCCTGCAGGGACAAAGCCTCCTCTTGGTACAGCTCTACATGTCCTCCCTTTGAATCCCTCTGCTCTGACAGGAGGGGTTACTCCATGAGAGCCATCATATGGAAGCAGAGAAAGGAAAATGTTGTTTTATCAGGCCTTTTCAACCCAAGAGTTGATACAGAAGTGTCTCCAGGGCAGAGGATTAGGCTGTATGGGCTGCATTCCTGTAAGCTCCTGCTCTCAGGCAGCACTGTGAATGCAGCAATTCATTAACCTCACTTAGAAAGGACCTGATGGCATGAAACAGTATTTTATTTCATCAGTATTTCTACTTATCTTTGTGAGACTGTTACTGCCTGTACTGTGAGAAAATGTGTGGCACAGGATCCCTGAGTAACACAAAGGGGACAGGGAGTGTCCTTTGGCCTCACCCTCCAGCCTGTCCACGTGTCCCCAAGAGCTGCCTGCACAGATGGCATCTCCTCTTTAATGCAAGTTTCTAGAGCAGAAAGCCTTGAAGGCACTTCCCTTTCATTAATCAAAACCAGGGACCAGAAAAGTCTGTTGGGTTCCTGCTTTCAAACCACGCTGAGGTTTGGACTGGTGTGAACTGTCTGATACAAGTTCCACCTTTGGGGATTTGTTACTCAGGTGTGAAAGATGCTCCTGGAGGAGGATTGTCTCTGTTCCTGCTGTCAGACAGCAGAAACAGTGGGAGCTTTGTTCCAGACAAGCAAGAAAAGCATCAACCACTGAATTTCATCCCTCTCTGCTGCCCCATTTGTGTTGGTTTTAGTCAGAGACTTATCGTTATTTAAATGCAGGTTTTGAATTCAATTTCCGTGAGGAGAACAAGCCATGACCTCGGAAAATGGCACCCAGTCAAGAATGCCATTTAATAACAGCATTGAAATCTGTTCAATGTAATATTCTTCATAAAACTGTCTTAACCCCTGGTAAACTTTCTACCAAGTCCCCAAGAATTTCAGATGGGTGTGAGTCGTTGTGTTGACACAACACAGCTCAACTGGTGCTGAAAATTCCTGTTCTGAGCACCTGCTTCCATCCTCCTCTGCCAGCACAACAAAGACCACAACTAACGCTCAGAAGAGATTGTTGGCAGCAGCCTGGGGTTTAGCAACACTGTTTGCCTTTGCAGGGAGCAGCCATAACACATGGATAAAATCTCCTCCCTAAAAATGGTCCTGGGAGAAATAATTAAAAAAAAATAAAAAAGGAAGATCCCCTTACTGACTGCAAGCTCCAAAAGAAATCAATATCCAGATATCTCTGTAACATCCAGAGCTTCCATGCCAGCTAACCCCAAGCAATAAATAAAGCAGAACCTCTCCCCCTGCCCTCCATTTCAATACAACTCAACACAACAAAAAAAAAATCATAAAATATTTCAAAAGTCCATAACAAAAATCTGTGGTTAGAAGATCACATTTTATTTTGGCTCCTGCTTTGTTCCCATCACAGAGCTGAGCAGCAGCTCAGGATTATGCAAGTTGCTGTGTCACTGCCTTGCTGGAGAGATAAGAAGTAGTAATATATAAAAGGTGGCTGGAAGATGTGAAGGCAAAAGAAAAAAAAAGAAACCAAGAATAAAAGAGAAAGGGAACGGAAAGTTACAGTGTGGTATATTTTGTTCCCTGGGATTGGAATGGAGCTGTGAGAATCACAGGGCCTGTTTCATCTCGTTTCTCATTAAAAACGACAAACCAGGGATCTAACCCAAGTGTAATAGAGGAAAGGAATAAAGCCCCGAGGGGCTGGGGAGGAGGAGCTGTTAGAAACATGAAATTGGGCCAGGTGAGGCCAGGCAGAAGCAGATAGGCAGAAATAATGCTGCTGGGGAGAGGGAGGGAGCTGGCAATGCCTGGGCACCTCCCAACACCTAAAGCTTGGCATCAAGACACTCTCAGCGAAACTCAGCGTGTGGCACAGCACTGCAGGTGGACACGAACTCCTGAAAACCCCGATGGGACTGGCCACTTGTCCCCTGCTTCCCCACGTGATCTCCACCACCAGGTCGAGCTCAGCCTCCTTGCCAAGAGCTCCCAGACCTTGACAGGACCAGGCACTTCAACACCTCCTCTGCAAGAGTCATTGTTTGAAGAAGGGCGACACCTTTGAGCTGGCAGGGCTGAAGGAAGCTCAGCTCAGGCTCATTACTCTCTCTCCCCTCTGAGCAGGGCTCCCTAACCTCTGTGTGGGGTGGTTTTCTCACCGAGGCAGATCTTTCACTGTTTTGCCAAAGTCTGGATCCGACGCTTTTTTGTGGCTCCCATCCTTCAGCTGGTGAGCCTCTGACACCCTCATGACGATGTAGCGCTGGGATCCTGAGAACGAGAGGCAAAGGGAACGTGTCAGACACGGGGCGTGGACGCTACTGAAGCAGTGGATTTGCAATGGGAAAACACAACATCGTGTCATCCTCCCTCCACCAACAGCTGCCAGTGACAAGCAGTAACAGAGGCGGAGGGAAAGCCAAAGGGGTGAAATCCATTTAGGAATTACAATTTAAACACAGGAAGCTCTTCTTGGCTCCCACATCCCCAGCTACACACGTGCAGGAGGATGGAACCCCAAGGCAAGTGGGAGCACCACGCAGTCCCAGCCCCAAACCCCGAGCCCAGGAGCAGCCCCGTACCTGGGAGGCGCTGGGGGTAGCCCAGGATGGGGATGGAGATGAGGAGGGAGGCGGCTCCGGCCCCCAGGAAGCCGATCCACCACGCCCCCACCCACAGCGTGTTCTCGGGGGCGATGTCGATCCTGCGAGAAGCGAAGCCAAAGGGACACAGGGGGGAGAGAGGCGATGGTTGGAGACGGAGCGGGGCAGCTCCGTGTGCCTCTGCCTGAGGCTGGCAGGGGCCAGGCGGCCACGGCGGGTGACAGCGAAGGACACTGATGGGGATGCCACCATCCCTCCTGCCTCAGCACAGCACCGCCTCACCAGAGCACAACGCTTCACCAGCCCAGGAAATCACACCTTTTCATTCTCATTTAATCTCAGCTTTGCACATTCACCTCACTGCTTTTCAGCTGTGCTTTGAGGCTTGCCAAAATCCTTGTTCCACCCAAAAAAGACCCTTTGCAAGAAAACCGGTGGAAATAACTAATTTCTTCCCGTGGAAACCCATTCCCCCTTTTTAATCCATTTATCTGGTCTAGTAAATGGTGTCCCTGCCTAAGGCAGAGTGGTTGGAACTAGACATTCATTAAGGTCCCTTCCAACCCAAAGCATTCTGTGATTCTATGATCTACCAAAGAGCCTGTAGGGAAACAAGAATAAATCACAAATATTACAAAGCAAGGAGGGACTAAGCATCCTGGTGGGATGACTGGGAGGGTGAGCAGCACTGCTGGGAGCACCACCTCATCAGGGAACTCATTCAAAAAATTCACCTGCTGCTCGCAGCCTCATTAGCACAGGCAGTGCAGCGTGAGGAAGGATTTAAGCTGACAGGTTTGTCAGCAACTCCCCTCCAGCAGCAGTGCTAATGCAACCACCCTTCCAGCCTCCCTGCCTGCAGACACACCACTCAACACCCCAGGCACACTTCCACCCAGCCACCAGCTCATTGCTCCAGATCATTGGTATTATTGCTTCTACCCCAAAGGAAACACAGAGCAGAAAGGGAAAGGAACAAGATTTTTTTTTAACGACTTACTCTCTGCCAATTTCAGTATAAATATTTAGAAACATTCCTCCTACCAGATAACCCGCTGCAGGCCCAAGGATTGCAGCAGTGTAGAAAACAGCTGAAAGGGAAAACAAGTCGTGTTAGACAACCAGCAGCATGTCAGCCAGGGATCCCCAGCCCGATTCCCTCCTGGATGCAGGATGCTCAGCCTCTGGCTGCCTTCCCCCTAAACCACCAAGACACAAACCCAGAGCATTCCAACAAGTTTTCCTCTCACGCTTCTGTTCCAGGGAAGTTTTATAGTATGGAGCAGGCAAAATTGGTTCAGAATTAAACCATATTTAGCAGGGATGCAGCTGATCCCACTGCCACAGCAATGAGCAGTAGGATTCTCTCCCCACTGACAACACAAATGTCTACACTGGACACAGCACCACTGGCACTTATTTCAGTTTGCTGTTTAAACCACGGCACATGGAAGATCAACTTGCTGATGATTTCTTTGTGATCTCCTTCCCACACTACATAGCCTTCTGATACAGCGTGGGCAGACTGACACATTTTGAAATTGCTAAAAGATCACCCTTTTGGCACTTTCACCAACAGGACTGTAAGTGTTTGGTAGCTGCTGAGTGACCAGTGATACAGAGGAGTGAGCTGAGCCTCTTCTCCTGCTTTGCACCAGCAGTAGCTGAGCAGCCCAGAGACCATCCCTGCTGTGCTGAGGCCTGAAGGGATGGGGATCTAAAGATTTAGATTAGATATAAATGATGGTGATAAAACACTGGCACAGGCTGCCCAAACAGGTGGTGGATGTTCCATCCCTTGAAACACTCAAGATCAGATCAGATGGGTCTCTGAGCTACCTGATCGAGTTGAAGGTGTCCCTTCCCATTGGACTAGATGACCTTTAAAGGTCCTTTTGCCCAAATCATGCTGTGATTCTCTGCCCCCTTGCATGGATGGGGGTATGGCCTCATGGCTGTCTGCCAGTGATGCTAATGCCACATGGGCTGGCCCCATGCCAGGAGCAGGAGGCACTCCCCATCTACAAGGCATGACCTGCAGGAGATAAAAAACCCGACCAAGCTCAGAGTTTTCCTCCTGGTAAATAATCAAAACCTCCCCAACAGCTGCCACATCCCTCTATTTCCACCTTGCCCCTCAATGGGAAGAAAAGGCCGAGCAATGTCAAGAGAGATGTTCCCAGTGTGGACTGGGCAAGGCAGAGGGACCATCACCTCTCCCTCCCATCACCCTGCTTTCCAGGGGCTGGAGCTGCCCCTTCACCCCACTCACCAATGTACACAGGGGAGTAGTTGGTCTTGACGTTTTCATCTAAGTAGGTGACGCCGAGCGTGTAGAGCGGCGTGGCTCCCATGCCGTGCAGGAACTGCCCCAGCATGAAGACAAACCTGTAGCCGGAGAGGCTGGAGGCAGCCTGGGAGCAGGGCAGGCTCTGGTTCCCCCCACAGACGCCCACCTCGGCCGCCGAGCGCGCCTCGTACTGCCCCGTGGTGAAGTGGGGCAGGGCGAAGAGCAGGGAGCCCAAGCCCATGACCAGCACCCCCCAGCCCAGCCAGCGGGGCTTGTGGCCGTTCCCCCCAAAGTAGCTGACGAAGGTCAGGCAGACGCAGGCCGCGATGTCGTAGGAGCTGGCGATCAGCCCGCTCTGGTAACTGCGCAGGTCGAAGCGGCGCTCGATGGAGGTGATGACGGTGTTGATGAAGCCGTTCACGGTCATGCCCTGGAGGAAGGAGGCCACGCAGAGGAAGAACAAGACCCCTTTGGACGTGTTGCAGAGCTGCAAGCAGCCGGGGGTGAAGGCCCCCCAGCCGCAGGCCAGTTCCTCCCCTTCGGCAGACACGTATTTAATCCCTTCTTCGAACGGCGTCTCCTCCTGTGCCGGGCTGGCCGCGCAGAGGGGCTCGGCACACGAGTCGGAGGGGCTGGGGGCCCCCGAGGATGCGATGCCATTGCTCAGGAGGGTGCTGTGGCCATCCCTCCCGCTCACCGCACCCAGCGGCCGGCCGGCCTCGCTGGGATGAGGGGACGGGCAGGAGAAGTCGAGGGGCTGAGCGAAACAAAAGCCATTTTGTCTGGTGGAGTTCTGGGGCATTGCCATGAACGGGAATGCGGAGTCCAGTGGCAGACTGAGGTGGGCCGGTGGCCAGGGTGGCTCTGTGGGGCAGCGAGGACCAGCCTGTCCAGGAGATGCAATTTTCAGCACTTACTTCAGTAGGGAGATGGTGAAGGCCTGAGCCAAGACCATTCTGATCTGTGCAAAGAGAATTTTTACATGCCTTTAAATAAAACCATGCTCAAACCCCTCCAATTTTTTTTTTAATAAGTATAAGCATTTCACTATGCAGTTCACCTGGTCATGTGCCTTCCACCATGGGATGTGCTGGTACCTCAGGTGTCAGGGCATCACCAACATTACAGAAAAGAACAAAACATTAAAGAGCCTTAAAAGAAAAGCACCTCTAAGGCAGTGTCCATACCAACTTTAGCCCTTTAGCTCTTCTCTGATAAAGATCTGGTGAGACCCCCACAACCTCCATCGCCCTTCTTCCCCCTGCAGAGAACAGCCCACACAGCTACAAGTTTCCCACTGCTAGAAGTCCTTTGGTCTCTCTTTCACACTCTGCCAATAACAGTTTATAATTATCCTGAAAAGTTTCCACAGTCAGATTGATTTTATTCCAAGCCCTCAGATCTGTTTACAACTATTCAGTAAAATCCTTTCTATAACTAATTAGACTACATGCCATTTCAGAGCAGGCTGGAGGGCAGAGGCAGCTGACTCTAACCTGATTACTGATGCAGACTGCCTTCTTTCACCCTGTTCCTGTGCATTGCAGCACCTGACCGTGCCAGCAACCAAGAGTATTTTTCCCTAAATGCCTTGGCTGAACTATAAATGGTGAAAATAATAAGGTTCTCCCTTGAATACTGGTCTGAATATGCAACAAATGCTAGGTGAGAACTTTTATTAGAGAGCATCCTCAAAGCGTCCTGTGTTTCTCAATAATTTTGCCAATATCTGTTTGAGAGGTTCCCACAAAAATGCTCCCCTTGAGATGACAGCCTCATCAGCATGGAAGAGGGAAAAAGGGAATTTTGTCCCCTGATAAAATGAACTATATTCAGACGGCTGCAACCTGGGAATATTGCAGCCTTTGGTGAAGACTTTAATACTTATCTGTAAAAAATGTTTGACATTTGCTAAATAGATGTGCTTCTCTGCACCAGCAGGCACTGGGACAGGAGGACTTGGCAGAAAGTGATGCTCAGAGCAGCACCAAGGTGCTGCTCCTACCCCAGAAGGACAGAGGACAGCCCACGTGTGCTACCAAATATTAAACATCCACGTCAGGAGTGCTACAACATCTGGTCCTTAAAGTACGTTAAACAAATGAGGTCTAACTTTCACTTGCAAATAACTTTAATTATCCTGTCTGGGGAGCAGAGTGCATGGACTATTTCCTATTTCAAGGTCCAGATTTCAGCAAGGATTTGATGCCAGCGCAGGGCAGGTTGAGCCTGGTGGGCAGGAGGGCACTGCTCCATGCTGGACTCCTCCAGGTAATTCCCACCTTAGCTGGCTGAGTACAGCCAGGTAACTTTGATCTGTAAAGTATAAATGCAAAAACTGACTGCAGGGGTTGAAATGTTGCTGCAGAGACACTGTTGTAATGTGCTGGCACAAAAAAATGATGCCTTGGTGCAAGGCTCTATTTTCTCCACTTTTTTTGCCTCACCAGTGTTCTTATGACTCTTACAGCTCTAAATCTGTTTCTCATCTTTGGATGCAATACTGGAAGCAATAAATAAGCCTGCTTTAGCACTCTGTTAAAGTCAGGAGTGATTATTAGGCGCTGAATCAGGCTCTAAGGGGCGGAATGGTTCATACTCATGTAAATCAAACGCCTCCTTGCACAGCAGCCAGGGCTGCAGCTGCACCCTCCTCCCATCAAACTTGTATCAGACTCATGTCTGATGTTATACTTGACTGCACTTGTAAAGAAGGTTTCTTGGCTGGGGATTGATTTTGCTCTCACTGATTGCAGCAGACAGAAAAAGCACATCTCTGTTATTACCTGATACGCAAGCAGGAGTCGTGAGCTCCCAAACTGGCCCAGCTTCACCCTGGAGGAAATGCTCCTTTAAAATCTGGGAGCTCTCCCTTGATACCTCATGAATTTATATTGATATTTTGGTATTTCATGAGTCAGGAAAAAGATTACAGCTCTTCATCAAAGGTTTTATTTCCTTGGTGGCAGCAGTCTGGGTCACCAGACCCAGGTGACCACATCATCCCCTCTTCAACTCCTGCCACTGTTAGTGCGAGTTAACAGCAAACAGGGTGAAACATTTCCAAGAAAGCAGCCAGCCTTTCCTCCAGACAGCAGATGTTTCCCCCCACCCAGAAGCCTTCTCAGCCCCAACACCCCCCTCCTGTACACATCCCAGTGGACCTGGGCTAATGACTCGTGCCCAGGTGCCGTGGGCAGGGAGCCCACTCCTGCTCTGTGCTGCCCCCTGAGCTGCTTGGCATCACTTGAAGTATTTATAAGCTGGCTGTGACACGTTCACTGTGGGTATCAGCTTTCACAGGAGCCATATGCCACTTCTAGAGGACAAAATATAATTTTCAGGGGAAAAAATCCAAGCAACTTCATGCACTTGCTAATCATTCATATTCTTCCAAGCCATCCATTTATTGCCTCCCATTCATCTCTGTTTTTAATGACTCAGTGGGTGATTTCTTGCTTAAACTGAATCAGTCCCAATGCTATTATCTCTCAGCCATAGATTTCCTCATTTTGCTGCAAGATTTCTACTTTTTTTTTCTACTGTACAGCTGGTTCCAGAGTGCCAACATTATCGAGTCAACACAGCAGAAGTAGCAAGGCAATGAAAGCATAGGATTTGTATTTCCTGATGAAATCTGTAAAGACTTCCCCCTCCCCATAATATTTAGCATTAAATCAATAGTAAAACTTACAAGCTTTTCATCAGGTGATCATTTAAAAAGTCACAGGACCAATTAAAACATTTTGGATTTCGACCAAGGACTGCGATGAGATTAATGTTTCAAATTAACTCATAACTGACATGCAAAATAATCCCATTTGCTGAAACATGCCCAATAATAGTTAATCTTCCCTTCCGCATTATGGTTTTTTGACTTTTTTATGGTATTATTGTGGCAAATAACATCTATACATAACTTCTGCTTTCCACAGCTGAGCACAGTTTATGAGTAGACTTAGCATTTTTTTCAATTCTATTGCATACATGGAGGCATTTCCTAATGAACAGGAATTAAAACAGGGATTAAAAATTATCAGGAAGTGTACTGCAAACAGGAGAGGAGCAACTCCAGGCAATGCTTGGTGGCTGTGATGGGTGTCCTTTATTTTCCTCCAGCTCTCCTCTACTTTTATTTTCCTCCATGTGTGAGTGAGCCTGGAATTACTGATCAAGTATTTAGAATCTGGGAAAGTCCACATCCAAGTACCAAGCTCATATTACTGCAGCAAGGGATAAATTCATCTGGGTTTGTCCATTTAACTTCTCTTGGTAACACATACTGAATTTTCCTCTGAGAGTTTGGCTTCAGAGGATTAGCAGCACTCCTTCTGTCATGGCTGATAAACACCATATGGATCAAGTGTAATCCACTGGCTGCTTCAGGAGTGGGGAAGCCTCCCAGAAGTGAGATAAATCCACGTCCCAGTCCTGTGAACAGGGCACTGGTTCAGTGCAAGGGAGATAAAAGCAAGAATGGGATGAGTGAGTTGTTGTGAGTAACACTGAACTGCTATCCTGGCAGCTGAGGAACTTCACCCAGCTCACACCAAGTGTAAACCTTATATTTTTAGCCCAGTTTTTAAAAGCATCCCTTTGGAGAGGATGCTGCTATTGTGGGATTTGTACGAGGACCGGACTGGAGCCTTTGGTAAGCAATTCCTGTGGGAACAGCATGGTCCTGCACACATGGAAAAGTTTCAGGAATGAGAAACACACCCAGAGAGCAGCCAGCTGACCGTGTACTGAATGCTGTGCTCACCATCAGTGCTGCAGGGACATTCAGAGTGTGAGGGAGGAACTTCCTAGGAATGAGGGCCAATAGGAATATCCTGACCCACCCCTCATGTCAGAGACCTGCTTTTACACGATTAGCCCTACTGGAGTCTGAAGCATGGAAGAGAGCAGCAGAAACTGGCTTTGAATTATCACATGAGCAAGGACATATTTATAATTACATAAATTCCAAATAGCAGAGCTTAACACTCACAAACCCTTTGTATGTTTTCCAAGTGCTTTCCATTCACCGGAAATTATTGCAATATATGCAAGAAATCAGGAAGGTGGCTTGGATAATTTTCAATTAGCTGCTTGAAAATGCTTTGAAGATAAATCTAGCCAGATTTTCTGAGTCTATTTACTTGTTCCAGCTTATCTGTGCAAATACAATTGGCTGCAGCTGCCTCAGACCATCTTTAAAAACTTGTAGTGCCAACGCATGGAGCAGATTTAACCCGGACACTGCTTTTTGCCATAGCACAAATTAACCAGACAAAAGGGTCTTTTATGCTATAATTCCTAACTCCCCATCCCTAATGTCACTCTTGCTTTAATGTCTTTTTCCTACCCCTACATTTGGCCACTGCTGGAAAGGTTTCCACGCTGGCACAGCACTGTGCTCTCCATCACTGTCATTGCCCATGGAGCTGGGCATTTCCAGATACACCACCAGCATTTTCCCAACCCCTAGCCCTGCATGGTGTTATTTTCCATCATTTGGATTCTTACAACCCATTAAAGAACGTTCTATATTCAGCACACTCTTTCTGCATGAGCTGCTGGTCAGCTCTTCCCAAGGATTACCAGTTAGTTCCTACAGCTGTCCCTTCTTTGTTTCCAAGCAGAAGATGCAGACTCAGGCAAATCCTTTATGATGTAAGAATTAAACAAAATGAGCAAAACCCAAATAAAGAATGTGAGACACGTGATGCTCTGGTGCTTCTAAAGATAGAAGCACTAAAATGCAAAAAAATGCAACATCTTGTGTTACACAACTCAAGGATGTGTTCAGAATAGATGCATTTCAATAATGTTGACATCCACCATGGTTTATAGGCACATACACTGTTTTATCCTTACGGTTTCATCAACATGAAGACAGAAACAAAAAAGAAAACCAGATGGAATGTTACCATGAAGCTACCTAGAACTTCACATTTTCCTGAGACACAATTGCCTTCCAGCCCCTCTTCTCTGCACTACGGGGACTTTCTGGGGAAAATCATGTACCACAAGGTCATTCTGCCCTACCAGCCAAGGACAGACTTTAGCTTGAGCTTTCTATGACAAGTTCTCCAGCTCAGCCCTGTGTTGGTGGGCTGGATGCCCCCTCATTCATGTGCAACCAGACCACACAAAGTTCATTGGAGCCCATTAGAAAAGCTAAAATCATCACAGAAAAATAAACTTGCTGCTCATCAGCATCTCCTGCAACACTCAGCACTGCAGTGAGCGCAGGACAACATGAGATGGGCAGGTGGAAACACGGAGCCAGGTGGGAGCACGAGAGACACACACCAAGGATTCAGCTGAGGGAAGGCTATTTCCCCACAAACCCCCTTGTTTTTTCTAGATCAGCAAGTAACAGCTTCCCCAAAGAGCCCTGGGAGCAGGAGCTCACCGGTGCACACCGCTTAGCCTGGATCTTGTTTAACATCCAGAGATGCTCCCTAATCCTCTTAGGTATTAGTCTTGAGATTCCTGCCAAGCAGGGGAACAGCAGAGCCTCCCAGACAGCACTTAAATGAACTCACTGCTTGAAATGTGCAATGCTTCAAAATGCAGTAGAACTCCAGCTGTTCTGCTTTGGTTAACCTCAGATTAGCGCCTTGGAGGTCACTGCGGCGTGCAAAATGCAAAGTTAAATCACCTCCTTCTGCGTCTCAGGTGACTCCCTAGGAAGCCATTCTGCACTAGGACTGCAATTTTTTGTCTCATAATGACTTGTTTAAAGCTAAGTACCTAATCTGAGTTAGACATTCCTGTTGTGTGTGTCTCTGTTGCCAACTGCAAGGAGATCATCACATTCAGGTTACCCACAGCCCTCAAGTCACAGAATCACAGAATGCTTTGGGTTGGAAGGGAGCTCACCATGAGCAGGGACACCTTCCACTGTCCCAGGCTGCTCCAAGCCCCATCCAACCTGGCCTTGGACACTCCCAGGGACAGGGCAGTCACAGCTTCCCTGGGTAACCTGTGCCAGGGCCTCATCACTCTCACAGGGAAGAATTCCTTCCTAATATCTAACCTAAAACTACTTTCTTTCAGTTTGAAGCTATTCCCACTTGTCCTATCACTCTATGCCCCTGTAAAAATTCCTTCTCCAGCTTCTTTTAGGCACTGGAAGAGGTTCTAAAGTCTCCCCAGAGCCATTATTTTCTCCAGGCTGAACAACCCCAGATGTCAGAGCCTGTATTCCTAACAGAAGTACTCCACCCTCAGTCCTCCCCCCTGTCTCCACAAAGATTATTTTGTGTTGCTAAATCACCCATTATTGCAGATATGATCTGGAAAAGGAACAGGTACATAATCATATTTCTGTTGGATTAGCTGAGGATATTACCTCGAGCTTATTCTGGCCTAATGTTGACTACCACAACAGAAACAATATTTGATCAAGCACAAAGCCAGATGGTGCAAAATTAACCCATTCAGCACAAATCTGATGTGGCACAGGGAGTTTGGTCCAGCACTGGCACAGGCTCACATGGCTGTAAGACTTCTGACATGGCATCTCCAGCCTCAAAGTTTCCTCATACCAAGTACTCCCTATACTTCCCCTAAAGATGAGCTAAACAGGCATCACACCACATTTTATTCACGCTTTTAGATAAACAGAATGTCAGCTTGCAGATAATTTGCATTTGCTCATGCAATACCCTGGATCTTGACAGTCTGTGGTATAGTGGGGGATTTCTTTGAAGAGGGCAGATCCCTATTTGTGTCATTGAGAGGAAATGATGAACACTTTCAAAGGGATGACTTCTCTTCATTCTCTGACTCAAAATCCCAGACCAGTACCACAGCCAAATATTAGAGCAGCTACGAGGTGAAGGGCAGGAACTCAGGGCTGAAGGGGAACTGAGGCAGAGCACAAGATCAGCACAGTGGCAGCGTGCAGGACAGCTGACCACTGCCACCAAGGATGGGTGGGAAGAAGCCAACCTGGCATGCTCCTTCCCTTAGAAACCTCAGATTCATTGCAATGGATCTCCTTGTACTGCAAGTCTGAACAGAGGGTGCAGCAGAAAGCACTGAAAATCACAAGCACGGCCACAAAACACAAGGGGTTGTAAATGGGCAGGTGCATCCTGGCTGTGCTGGCTGTGGCTGCTGGCTTCTCCCATGGCTGGATGCCTCTAAATAAATAAATAAAAATCCCCCCTGATCAGAAGAGGTGAGACTCCACTGACTCCTTTGAGATGTGGAAAAATGCTGAGCCATATCCTTCAGCATTAAGAGGCCTCTCTGAGAACCCCAGCTCAGTATGAAACAGCAATTCCACACACACACACATCAATATCCACACTAAGGGACCGAGAAAGAGGTGTTCAGAGGTGAGTGCACACTCCCTGCAAGCACTACAGACCCTGCAGGCTGTCCCTCTTGCAGACTGGCACATCCTTCATCTGACAGTGCTCAACCAGGTCAGCAATTCATTCCAACAGCCAGGGAGCAAACTGGTGCCAAATGGGGTTTCTTCCTCAGATAAAGGAATAAAAAGGCATAGAACATTCCCACTGTCAACCCCAAACATCTGCTGGATTTGGAGGGGTTTGCTGTCCATGAGCAGTGGGGAGACACACTCTGTCTTGTACCCTCCCCTTTCTCTTGCACCAGGAACCACAGCCTCAGACAGCAGCTGCTGGAGGATGGATTTCCTTGGAAATCTGGAAGCTGCCTTCAAGGGACTCCCACTTCCACCCATTCCATTTCTGGCTCAGGAACTTTTTTCCTTTCCTTGGTAAGGACCTGCTCACACCCTACAGTCCCCACGCCAGCAGAAATGACACAGCAGACTAACCTTGTCCTTGGCCATCGGCTCAAGGAGGACACTGAGGACTGAGTTTGACCCATGAAGAAATGATGGTCCTGATCCTGCCTCCAGGGTGGTGTTTGTTCACACAAGGCATCCAAGCAGGGCTCTAAAGATGGCTCAAAGAAAGCAATGGGGAATTCAGAGGAACAAAAACTGGCCAGTTCATGGTAGTAGGCAAACTCTTTTTAGTGCGTCTTGAAAAAAGGCAGTATTTCAAAATTTAAATTATGTAAAAACAAGGATATTGGAGACAGGTAATCAGTGTATCACAGCCTGGTTATCTACTTTTCACTCCTTTTAATTCAGTTTCTCTGAATTAAACTTGTTTCAAGGTTTACTGCCAAACAGGAGGAGAATATGCAACACTAAAGCGATCACAGGTTACTCAGGGTTATATGGGGACTCCAGAAAAGGCTGATTCTGCTATAACCAAGACCCACATCTGGCTCAAAGACCCAAATCCTCAGCAACTGAATTCACTCCAGCAATCCAAGGAGACCATAAAGTAGCTCTGAAAGCACTGCAAGGAAATCCTTTTTTTCTGTGAATTCTTATGCTAACATAGTGCTCCACAGCATCTGCCCTGGACAAACCTTTCCAGCCCAGGCAAGGCAGAGCAGCCTCCTCACTGCTCTGACTGGCTGAGATTCTGCTTCCTACAGGGCTTTTAAAGCAAAAGAATATTGAATTAAAATTCCAAATCTGATTTATTTGGAATATGGCAAGCTAAAAAGATTGATGCAGTCTTTCAAGGAGAGGCTATGAGAGAAAAAAAAGTCTAGAAGAGTTCAAGTCCTTCAGATATTTTGGGGACTTTTTATTTTTGTGCCATGGGTTGCTACCATTATCAAAACTCTAGAATTTAAATATATTTTTTTCTCTCTTAATCTCATCTCAAAAAATAAACTCCTATCACCGAGGATATCCAAAGCACTTGAACTGACAAATATGAAGCTATAAAAATGACAAAGAGTACTTTTTCTTGGATTTTTTTTTTCAGACAGAATATTACAAAAATCAAAGTATTTTTTAGGGAAGAAAGTGTTCGACCTTGCTTTCTCAACATGAAAATGACTCCCTAACTCCTTCAAACCATCAGCCACAGTTAAACAAAGCTTGTCAGCGTTTCATTTTTTTCCTTGAAGCAACCAAGCCAACCTCTGGGAGTTCCAGTGACTGAAGATTATTGATGTCATACAGCAATATGCCATTAACAATAGGAATTAAATTCAGTTTTATCATAACTCTACAGATGTCAGTGAAGAAGCACAAGAGGAGGAAGGGGACTTCACTGATCCAGGAATTTCAAGGGCTGCTGGAAAGGCTCAGCACTTTGCTGAATGAGGTGAACCAGAATAAACAGAGTATTTCCCAGTGCTAACACATGCCCGCTGCTCAAGCTCATTTACAATCTAGAGGTGGAATGACACTCTTTTTGGCAGCAGCAACATTGCAGAACTCCAGGTTCAGGGGTACTTCTGCCTGAAGAGAGATTTAAGGTTAGAACAACACTGCTCTGCTAATAACAAACACTTCAGTGCCTCATCACATGCTCTCCTCTGTACTAGAGAGAGCTCTGACATAAAATCCACTAAAGTTAGTGGCCCTCTCTGAGTACTCGTCTACAATCACTTATCCCATCTACTGAAGCAGGATGGATGTTTTTGTCTGGGATTCACACAGCAGATGAAGTCTCTGACCTCTCTGGAGCATTTTCCCTGGGACGTGCATGCAGGAACTCTTTGTTCTCCAATCCCGCCGTTCAGCGTCCGCGCTCGCACGCCACGAGGTCACGCAGGGCCAAGATGGAACAAAACTAATTCTGTGGCGGGGAGGTCTAGGAATAAATCGGTTTTGAAAAAGGGAAAGGAGAGTGGCTGCAGGAGAGGAGATCCCACAGCCAGAGAGGGCTGGGCTAGCTGGGCACAGGTGCAGGGAGAGCCACGCTGCCACTGACCCTGCGGACAAAGCCCCTGATCCTGCCTGTGCCGTGCTCGGGGCTGCTACAGCTCCCAAATTCTGCCTCTCTGCACAAGGATAAGCCTCCCACCAGACCAAGACAATGCAGTTTTTAATTGTGCTGGGGAAGCATAGCACCCTTCAGGGTGGCCAGAGAAACCCAGGCCGATGCATTTCAGGGCTGCTCACACCCATAACAGCCTGTGTGTGGTTGATAACTCTTACATGTTGCCTTAACACATTGACCTCAATTCATTAAGCACAAAATCTAAAGGGGGAACCTTTCACCTGAAACCATACTAGCAAAAAGCTGCCAACTCTTGTTCCGTGGGTGCAGTCTTGCAAAACTTTTCCACCATTCACTGTGATTATGCAAGATACAAATGTCCCAGGCTCTGAATAATCAACTTACAGGCAGCACCTCAAGGAACCACGTGGGGAAGATAAAAAACCCAAATGGTAAAGCAGAATGTATGGCATCCTGCATATGAGCACCTTCATCCGTGCAAAGGCAGGATTCTGGGCTTGGTACACACAATTAAAATAAAAAAAAAGCAAAACAAGTAATGCTTTTTGGAGTGGACTGAGCAAAATGAGCAGCATAAAACAGAGTCACAATTCCCTGCTACTGCAGGGTGTAAAGCCCCAAATGGGAGGGCAGGATTCTCCCCAGCACACTCTGTGCTGCAAGGATACACACAAAAAAAGATTAAAACTGCCTGGAGGAGTTTGCAGTCATGAGGCACCGAGCAGCTGGATGCTGATCTCCCTAAGCCGGTGGGTATTTCTTTTGTTAGTGGCTGATCCCATCTTCCCCCTTGCCTGCAAATCTCTAATCTCTGTAAAGACTTCGAGCGAGTAGTTGCTCAGGTAGTTCCTGGTTTCACTGGCCAAGAACATCCAACCCTCGCAGGAATCGCTGCTTCCCAGTCTCATCTCTTATCCCAGAGTCATACTTCATGTTTCTGCCTCTGTCACCGAGCGGGTTTGCCCCACGGCCAGGAGAACTTAAGGGAATATCAGTGGAGTTGCCGCTTCCCAGGGCTTCAGGTGGCACTTGTGACACCTGAGCAGGCTCATCACTCACCGCAGGGCTCTGATGGAGCCGTGGCGGGGCAAGTGCCTCTGATCTGTCCCTCGCAGCCCGCCCAGTGCACAGAGCTGCTGCTTCAGTTTCCGACCACTTTTGGCAGTTTGCAAGCCAGACCTCTTTGCATATAAATAACTGCATTTTTTTTTTTCCTTTTCATTATTTGACTAACCCGCTCCCCCCCCCAGTTTCATCCTTTCTCACGTTTACAAGTGCTCTGACACACTTTTCTAAAGATCACCTTTGTGTTCATTTCTGCCTCAAATGCTATTTTAATGTGTGTTTTTACAACCAAGTGACACTACAGAAAGTAGGAGCCTAGAAATATATATATATATATATATATATATAAAAAGAGGTGCCAGGCAGGGATAACTTCGGGTTTGTAGTGCATTGCCTGGTAAAATCAAACAGCCTACAAAATAGTAATAAAATGTTAATGCAACAAACTCATGTGATTAAGGTCCACTTGTGCTTTTTAGGCTCTCAGAGCTGAAAAACACGGTTTTATTACAGCAGCTTTTGATTTGTATCATCTGAACAAATGGGTTATAAAAGTAATATAGGGTGAGTAACTAAAGTGCTCCGATTCCACCCAGCATCCTGCCCGCTACTAACTTCAGTTCTGCTCCTGTGAAACAGGGATTAATTTATCATTAACATAACATTTTTTTCTTGTTGTAAGGATCCTGCCATACCACTTTACTACCTTTCCTTACTTTCCGTCTTTTCTCAGCATCTTTTAAATTTTCCACACCAAGGCACGGCCGCGCTACAAGGAAAACCCCAAACCGCAGTGATTCAGTCCGAACACAGTTCCAGGCAGTAACCCAGCCTTGCAGCATCCTCGCAGCCCATCGCAAAGCGGAAAACCTCAGTGACTTGGGCCATATCGGTGACTCTCCCCCCGTGACATCCACCTGGCTGTTTCCGGCACGAAGCCCGCGCTGTGGCCACCAAAGCCCCCCCAGAGCGGGACCGAGCCCCCCGTGAGCTCCGCATCCCCCGCGCCCTCGGGGCTCCCCGCAGCCGCGTGGGCACCGCCCGGCAGGACCTGCCGAGGCTGGGAAGGCTCTCCCGGCCATCCCCCGGTCTCGCATCTCTCCCCGCACCCCCTGCCCGCCGCACTGCCCGCTGCGATGCCCGGTGCCCGGTACCTGCTGCCGCCGCCGCCGCTGCCCGCGCTCCGCCACCTCCGCTCCGGCTCCGGCGCGGGGACGGGGCCGGGGCGGGCAGCGCCCTGACGGACGGACACCTCCTCCAATCGCCGGGGACCCCGCCGCCCGCCGGGCCAATGGGGGGGAAACTGAGGCCGAAGTGAAAGCGGGGAAAGGCTGAGGATGCGGGCGAAGGGAGGGACGGGAGAGATGCGGAGAGAGGGACGGGATGGGAGCTGGGGAGCGGGAGTGGAAGGGCAGGGCGAGGGTCCTGTGTTGGGGGGCAAGAAAAGGAGGAGAGAGATGGGGGAGCGAGAAGAAGGGGATGAGGAGAGAGCAGGGGTATGGATAGGGGTAGGGGCTTCGGCGTCACATACAAACCCTGCCTCTTTCCCGGCCCCCTGCGCACCTGCAGCCTCGCAGCCCCCAGGCTCGGGCTGCCCACGCTCGTCCGCGGCTATCTCAGCCTCCCTGCACCCCCGGCAGGCTCGTGGAGAAATTCTGGGATACATCCCTGCCCCAGACCGAGGGGAAAACAGTGCTGGAGGAGCTGCATCCGCGTCTGTGGTGGCAGACAGCAAAGACAGGACTTGGGTCTTTCCTCCAGCTATTGCTGGAGCTGAGCTAGTGTAGGAGGGAAAGTGGAGGAGCAGGTTCAGGGGCATTACTGAGCTCGGGACACAAACACGGCTATCGTGGCACTATCTGCATGGCACGATACCGTGCCAGGCACTGTCAGGCTGGACAGGGCTGAGTTAATTATTGCAGAGGATGCACAACGGCTCCAGAGTTGAGGGAGCTGAGCAGGAAACCTGTGGGACACCCCAAACCTCCTGCGTTTGCATTAAGACATTTGTTTGGGTGTTTTTCTCTGCATTTTGGGGACTCGCCATCACAGTGGTTGGTTTGAGGCACAGAGGTGGCTCTTGAGCAGTTTCACGGAAGAGTCTCTGGATCAGAACCCACACCTGAGCACTCCACACTCTCCAGTACATTAACCACCTGGGCAGGAAGAATCCCAGCAGATGTGATGTGCACGTGTGAGGCTCTGGCCCTGCAGCTCCTCATGCCCACCCGTGCAGCCTTTGCATCCCCTTTTGCATCTCCTTCTTCCAAGAGCTGTTCCACATCACTTGGGGATTTGGCTCGTTTCTGCACGCTCACAGATAAATAATTCAGGCCCTGCATGTTTAGCTCCTGCAGTGCAATCAGCGCTCCATTTCCCGGAGTGCACAGGATAACCTGGCTAATGGAAAAGCCCAGCTAACACTGCATGAGGCAGAGAGGAGGGCAAAGACGTGGGCAGACATGTGACATCCAGCTGCCATGGTGAGCCCTGCCATCCCCTCTGTGCACAGTGCAGGGACAGCAGTGGGGCACCTTTCCCACAGCTGCTGCCAGAGCCCAGGGACACGCAAGAACCCAAGAGCTGGGGCAGAGGCTGAGGCAGAAGCAGACCCAGCAGCTCATCAAAGCTCATCATGGGCTGTGGTGAGGTGCTGTTCACGTCACTGCCTCCTCCTCATCCTCTGTGGATGGAGGGTGCTGCCTCTTTGTGCCATTCTTGCTCCCCTTGGAGCTGGAGGTAGATGGGGTCCTTGTGGGGTTTGGTTAAATTGGGAGCTGTTGAACCTGCTTTTAAAGTAAAATGAAGTGTAGGAGAGCCCGTTGTGTACAACAGGCTGTGGCCAGGAAAACCAGGAAACATTTGCTCTATGTATACAAACTAATATTGCTTTATGATATACAAATCATTTTCTGCACAACAAAGCCAGGGTATTGTTTTTGCTGCTGCTGTGCAGTCACTGATGAATAAGGCCTTGTTTCAAACTGTTTTTATTCTAAATAAACAGGGTGGAAAGGACAACCGATGTGCAAAGGTGAAGCAGTGCATCAAAGGCATCCGAGCTGGGGAATTCCCCACATTTCCTGTTCCACGGTGCAGAGCTGAGTGAATCATTGGCTCTGGCTGCAGGGGGATGCATCTTGCTCCTCAGCTCAGCTCACTTCTCCACATGTGTGTTGGTCTATTCTGCCTTGGCTGAAGTTGTCCTCAGAGGTGCAGAGTAATTTTTAAAATTAGTTTTTAGTGTTTTTTTTCATTCAGCATGTCGAAGTAGGTTACCTCTTGGGTGAGGAAGATGTAAAGATAAGGAGCTTGTGCTGTGGAGTTGCATGAGCTAATAGCAACTGTGATAAGGTAACCAAGGGGGAAGGTGTGGCAAGGCAGGACTGAGGTCTGGTAGAAGTCTGTCTCCTACTAAAATCTTCAAGAGATGCTGGGCAGGAACTGCGAATCAGCCTTGCCTCTCTGCTGATTCACTTGTAAATAAAAAGGAGTCTGTCCCAGGGGCATGCTTGTTTAAACTCCAGTTTTTCAAAGCCTGGGGCTCAGCATGAGCCAATGCACACCTTGCTGTGTGAGTGGCAGAAGGCTCCTCCAGAGCCTTCCCAAAGGCTTATCCTGAAGATCTTGGTAGCTGTTCTGAGGGATAGGGGAAGCTGGAATTTGTTTCCCAAAGCACAGAGATTGTTTCTCAAAACATGGGGCCCTGCCTGCCTCTGTCCATCCCTAGAGCTGAGAATTATCAGGGCAGTGACAATAATAAACGATGACAAGGAGACTGGTAACTCTATTAGTAGTGTTATTACTAACATTATAATTATTAAACTATTGTTATTGTATTTGCTATCTCCTCAGGTTGGGGCACATTGATAATTTTAGTTGGTCTGAATCCCTGATTTTATGGGTCATGTTAACACTTGCAGATATGCCTGCACTAGTTTTCATTCAATATTTCACACCAGGATGGATTTATGATGTGTTGTACTCCTGTCAGAAGCTTTGGGAGTGTCAGCAGCTCTGGGCTGCCATTTTTTATAAATCTCCATAAATCATTAAAACTCTGGGTTTAATGAATGCAAATTCAGTGCCACAGAAAGGAAGTCAGTGGCTGGAGGCACTGCTGGAGCTGGAATTGCTCTGTCATGAGCAGATGTTGAAAGAGGTTTCTTCAGGTTCAAGTTCAGTCCTGTGAGCCACGTGGGCCCTGAGATGATTGTGACAGTCTTTTGGCTAAATCTGTGCAGACATCAACTTCTTCAATGACCATCAAATATTGTTTTTTCAAGACCAACAGAGCTGACAAGGCAAAAAAGGGGAGTTGTTTATTCAGCATGTGAAGTCCAGGTCTGGGAGCATTTACATTTTTAATATAGTTAAGTGTGCATGTATTTACAAGATTATATTAACACAGCAATGAACAATTTATTTAAAGCCATAATGTCTCATGGATTTCTGGTGCCCGAATGATCATTTCCTAATACTGCTGTTATTAATACTTCCATAATTCACATCTCCTGTTGCAGGACAAGCAGAGAATCTCCAGGAAGGAAGAACAGATCTTGATTTTTTTTTTCCCAAGAGCAGAATTTTTAGTGTTTTATTATAAATTTAATTTGAGCCAGAAATTCATTCACAGGAAACATATATTAAATAACAAATAAAGATGGGATTTTTCAAGACTGCTGGTGCTGGCTTGCAGTGAGATTAACACTTCTTAAAATCCCCGCCTGGGATTTTTACCAGGCTTTGTGTTATCCTGTTGTGAGACCTTGTTGTCTTTGCAAACTGGACCATCAGAATCTGTCCTGCTCAGATCTGTGAGCTGCCTTCATTATTACAAGAGCAAAGGTTCCTGTAAATGAAAGGGTGAAGTAGGAGATTTAAAGTAGCTGCTGATTAAACAACAGCAACTGGTGGCAGAGGCATCACAGAGCCAGAAGTATAACTGTGTTTAAGGAAGAACTATATAAATTCATGGGTGAGACATGCTTTGGTGGCTGTGAAATCCCATAATCTCTGTGCAAACCTCTAGTTCAGGGTGTTTCTGAGGTGCTGGTTGTCACTGGCCAAGGGAGTAAGTGTCCTGCTTTCACCCTCTTTGTAAAATAACGGCGCTGCCACACTGAGCCTGGGGGTTCTTGGGAAGCTGTATTAGGAACTTTGTTGCTCGACATGTGCAAAGTATGATGTGTTAATTTTAAAAGAGATAAGGGAGAGCTGGAGCTTCTCTTTGAAAGATTTCTGAAGGATCTGAGCTCTTTTTCCTCAGGCCTCTCCCCTTAGGTGATGTGCAGACACTGCAGCCTTCCTTTCCTAAGAGAGAAACAGAAGTGAGTTCTCGCACTCCAGCTGAGTTGGAAGGAAATATGACATTAAAATTTCAAGAATGATAGCAGAGTCCAAAGACACCATCATCTGAAGGGAAAACACACTGGAGCCGAGTGCAGCAGCTGTAGGCCTGTCCCTGCAGAGCCTGAGCAGTGCGTGGCACCCGGCAGCCCCACATCCCCACCAAAGACATTTCAGCCCTAGCAGTTAAAAGGGAGATTTTCACTGTGGGAATGATGAACATAGTGCTTTTGTAACTGTTGCTTTTTGGTAGAAGGCAGCCCAGATTAGCAAAGCCACATCACTGGTGTGTTCTGGGTGCTGTTGCCATCAGCACCCCTGGCTCCTCTCAGGTCTGGGCCCGCTGTTCTGGGCAGGCTGTCAGCAGCTCAAGGGCTCCTTCCTCTGTCCCAGTGTGCACAGGAGCTCCTCAGCTGCACGTGGCAGTGCTACAGAAGTGCAAACAGAAATTAATAATAACAATATTTACAACCCGGGTCATTGCACAAGTCGTGTTCAGCTCCAAAATTTAAATTCTTTGAGCATAATCAACCTCCCAAGTTCTTATTTAGGAGGGACTATAAATCATGGCTTGTCTCCTGAGATGAGGGCTGGGATGAGGCATATGCTGCACCTTACCTCCATGGGCTGCTAGACACAAAGCTCCACTCCAGGATGAGGATGACCCCCTTGGGGAGCTGTGGGAATCCAGGATGAGGATCACCCTCCTGGAGAGCTGTGGGAATCCAGGATGAGGATCACCCTCCTGGAGAGCTGTGGGAATCCAGGATGAGGATCACCCTCCTGGAGAGCTGTGGGAATCCCCCAGCTTGGGGAGGCAGTGAGGGCAGAGATGTTCCCCAGTCTTGCTTTTCCTCTGTTCAGTTCACTGAAGGGAAAAAGCTATGAAGAATAATCAGAGAAAAACATATAAAATCAGAGCAAATACTTTGTGGCATTGTGACAGCTCAGAATTCATCACATTCTTGTACCAAGCAGGAGTGTGGGGAAAATCCCCTGCACTGTGGTCTGTGCTTCTTATCCACTCTCTGTGCTGTTGGCACCGTGTCCAGTGGGAATATTTAGTCCTCATTTAGCTGCAGCACAAACTGCAGCACAGCCAGGAAGAGCACACTGAGCTCTCACGGGGCACGAGGGAGGCAGCAGCATCTTGGAGAGGATCCTGGCAATGCCTGCGGTGTGTGGGAAGTGGTGGAGAGCACCAGCACAAGGGTTTGAGCTCTGGTTCCAGCTCGTTTGCCACGGTCAACACAGTGTGTTTGTACAGCAAGAGGAGATCTGTTCATCAGAGCAACACCCTTCCTCTTTACGTGTGTTTCAGAAGTGTAATCACCATCAAACTGCCCATTTAACTCCGCTTCTCTCTTGCTAGGAAACAAGAGAAGGGTGTTGTTTTCAGTCACCAAAGGTTCTGCTTTTTATTTTAAAATAACATTATAACTAAGACATGGACTTATGATTACTTTATTTCATAATAGTTTTTTAGGTTTCTGTTGAACTAATTCAGTCTTTCAACTTTTTTTTTGTCATTGGCTTAAAATGCTGGCACAAGCATTGCTCCAGCTCTCAGCAATTTTCTCAGCCCGATGCCCCCTGCAGATTTTGGTAAATGCTGAGCTGCAGTGCAATGAGGTACAGAGGTTTATTGACAGTGGTATCATCTGGGATCTGGGAGATGGTCAGGAGCAGCATGTGTTTGGGAAAAATATATTCCAGCATGATCTCTAGCATGCTTAGTTGGCCGTATTGGAAAGATTTTCAGATAGCTATCGATTTTCCAGTCCTGTAATTAGTTCAGAGATTATAAACATAGAAAATATCGCTCCAGAAATTGATTTTTTTAATTGTTCATAGCACCAAAATATGGTGTGGCTGCAAAGCACATCACATGCTTCCTGCAGAGGAAGACTTTGAACTTTGGAAAAATATTATCCCTGTAAACATGGAGAAGAAATCACAAGGCTAATTCTATCAGTATCTCAGAAAAGGTCTTGATCACACTAGTTCTGGCTGATTTTAAAAATCTAAGTCTGGAATGTCTTTTTTTTCTTTTGCCTCTAATTATCAACTGAAGGAAAATGACTCTTCTTTTCTCTGGAAGGGATTTTTGGTCTTCCCCTGGGAGGTGAATGAGCTGGTCACTCCTTCATGGTGACTCAGTGGCCTTGTTGCACATCCAGGGTGGGGTGACTGTTTTTTATGGAAAATAAGAGTAGATAGATCCAGTAAAAACCCAGAGTTTGTCTCTTAAAGAAGCTGTTATTTCTGTCAAGCAGGATAATGTCAGATATTTCATGTGGTGGCAAAGCCAGGAGAGCCCAACAGAGGCAACAAGGGTATTGCAGTTAGGGAAGTTATTAGAATTATTTCATCTCATTGCCCAACTATGCCAGGCATTAAACAAACGAGTCACTTTGCTAAAGAACTTGCAAATTAAGAAGGTTGGGTGGAGGGAAAAACCCTCCAGAAAGATAATTTCCACTTTACAGGGATTGCATCCTCTGATGTAGTCACATAGGCAACCGGAAAATTTGTCTACTGTGAGGTTTCTTGCAAAATCTGTGAAATCTCAGGAAGCAAGATGTTCTTTTTTAAAGCCCCAAACCTAACAATAATAAAAATAGCCCAACTGGACAATCTGATTGGGTTGAGAAACTGCTTCTGCAGCTATATAATTCCCAAATAAACCCAGTCTCAGCAAAACCTTGGGAATTCTCAGGAGCTGGGAAGTGCTGCAGTTAAAGTAAATTTACTAAGACATTAATGAGCCAGGGGCTGTCCCCTCCCTCACCCACAGCAGCTCCTGAGGTGAGCAGTGTCAGACCAAGGCATGAATTCTCCTTCTGCACATGCAATCATTGCAACAGCCCAGTTTTATTTTCTGCAGGAAAATGGTATCACTGGGAGGATCCTTACATGAGAAACCTATAGGAGAAAGAAAATCCTGTAGAAAGAAAAGAGGAGGAAATGCTGCTTTATTTATATTTACTTGTTGGGCTTTGGACTATACAATCTCCAAAAGTCACTTCCAGCCCCAACCATTCTGTGATTCTGTGACTTTTTAACCTCTCCAATTTTTGGGGTCATCTGCATTTCTGGGAAGCAGAATTTGGGGTATGGATGAGAGGAGTCAATTGCAAGTGCTTCACCTATCTCCCTCTGCTCTAGGACAGGTGAATTTGAGCAAAAATATGAAGTGTTTCTCTCCAAGAATAAATCCAGTCTTTGTGTAAGTGAATCCCCCTTCCATGAGGGCAGAGTGGGATCTATGGGGTTCCTGGTATTTTGGGAAAGCACCAGGCAAGCCTTGGTGCCCTTCAACCGTGCACTTTTGGGCTTAAGCAACAGCTAGCCATTTTGGGAGTTACCCGATCCCTTCCTGAGGTGGGAGGATTTGCGGGATGTCCTTCGGGCATCTCTCAGTTCTCCCTTCGGAATTCTTACCAGGATAAGGAGGGGAGCAGCTGAGTTAGCCCAGTCTCACTCTCCCATCTAGTGGTAAAACAAGGGAAAGTGGTCCAGGCAGAAAAAAAATAAACTTTTGCTTTCTGGAGCTTTTGGAGGGGTATAATAGCAGGCTCAGTTAAAGCCATAATCCCCTGCACACGGAGGGTTGGGAATGTCACCGAACTGATCCAGAGGGACACACAGCAAAGTGCAAAGGTGGCTCTGAGTCCTTCCCTGGGTCCAGTGGGGTTTGGGGTGCCCCTACTCTGGGAAAGAGCCATGAAGAAAAGAGGTTTGCACACTGAGGGGTACAACCCAGGGGGAGCAAAAGTAAAAGCATGAACTTCTTGAGCAAAAAAACCTCCTAAACCACTCGTGGGGGGTGGGAGGTGGAAAATTTTGCAGCCACGTGTTCCCACAAATAACCTCTTTTCGTCAAATAACCACATGTGAGCCCCACGGCTGCTCCACTGCCTTCTCAGAAAGGCCTCTGTGGTCCCCCAAAAAGCAGAGTGGGTGCACAACCCGCAAAGGCTTTTGCACAGACAAGGTCAGGGACTCGCAGGCATCCTCTCAGGAAATGTGCTCTCAGAGGTGTGAGCTGGGGCTGCCCTGCTGAGCGTGGGCTGCAGAGCCCAAAACCCCTGCAGTGCAACAGCCTCTCCTAGGAGGTGATTAGGGGAGGCTGAAGCATGGGAAAGTGGGTTACTCTGGGTTGGAAAGCTGTGTTCCATTTCAGCCAGACACACAGAGCTGGAGGGGAAGGGTTTCATGTCTCCCACAAAAACTTAAGAGGTTCAAGGTGATTCAGGCAAATCCCGTCCACTTTTTCTATAAGGAACTGGTGCAGAACCAGCTCAGTAAGGGCCAACCCCAGGGGGATGTTTTTCCCCAGGCTGGGAAGGTGCAGGGGCTCAGGTTCAGCCGCCCTGGATTCAGGAGGCTGAGATTCCCACTCCAGTGTCCACAGCTCGGTTCCAGAGACTTGAGATGCAGAATGGATGAACCCTTACAGAAGATTTATGTTCTCATGTCAGATAAAAGATTTGTGGTATTTCCTGGAAGGCTAGATGATGTTTCACTTTCAACAAATAAGGTCAAAATCACAAGAGGGGAAAAAAAGTCATCTCTCATGGATCAGCTGTTTGCCAGCCCCAGAGGTGCAAGAGTTTGTCTCACATCTCTGTTCATATAAAAACACTTTCCTGGAGCAACGCGCTGCTAAACGTGGCTTTCCCGAGGGTGTCACCCACACAGTCTGCAGCACAAACTTAAACTCAGCTGGGAAAAGATAACTCGGAGGAGTATGGGATTCACATCTACACTACCAGATTATAAAAACGAAACAAAAAGAAGAAAGGTACTGGGCAGCTTTGGAAGGGCTGGGATCAGTCAGGTAGAAAGGAAATCAGCAGGAGGTTGCCCAAGCAGCATCCCCATGATGCCAGAGGGGGATGCAGGCTGGATCCAGCATCAGAGGCAGGCGGTGATGGGGCCGGGGCACCTCGGGGGATGTCCGAGGCCGTGCTGGCCCGTGCTGATGGGGCGGGACAGCCCTGGGCTGTGCTGGGTGCAGCCGGGAGCAGGCTGGGCGCTGGCAGGGGATGCTGGCCCGGCTCAGCCACCGCGTCCCTCGGATCACGGCGCGTCGAGAGAGGGCAGCCTTCGCCACAGGCAGGTGAGGGCGGGAGGATCTGCACTCCACCGGCCCACCCCCGCCCGAGGAAAAGCTTAAAGGAGAGTGTTTAAGTGCCCAGTGTGGGAAAGGAGCTTGTTCATATGAAACATGGAGCCACTGGTGCTGCCGGAGGTCAAGCACTGCCCCGTCTGCGAGGCTGTGCCAGGACGTGATCCCAATGTCCGAGTTGGGGGGATGAAAGCACACCTGGAGCAAGGCTCACCGTGACCTGTTGCTTCAAAATCCCCTCTCCACCAGACTGGTAGACATAAATCAGGTTTCCTTTCTTTACTGCAGACCACCAGGCTCATCCATTGGGCTGCAAGAGCGCCACACATGCCGCAGCCTGGGGCCCCACCTGGGACATCCTGGGCTTGCAGCCCCAGTGACTCACCCACAAACCTTCCCTGGAAAGCGTGTTCCCTGCTACAGCACAAAAAAAAAAGTTAATGAAAAGACAAGCTGGAAACGTGGAAGCAGAGTTAATGCTACCGCTGTGATGCTTCATTTGAGCTGCAAAGAGAAGATAAAGTTCTGCCTCCCACCAGAGATGTCACCGGGGAAAATGATTCCTTCCTTCTCTAAATGGTATCACATTGTTTCTTCCTTGCAGCTTGCTGCCAGCTTGGTGTCACAGCCTGTTTTTCCAGGACAATAATCCAGTTAGCTGGCAGTAGTGGTGCCCTCCATCCAATCTCCCCGGCACACTCCCCAGACAAGATCACTACAAAAGATATTCAAAAATAGATTCACCTAGGAAAGAAGAATAAATAAGGGTTGCTCTTCGCATGTGAATAGCTAATGAAGACCCACTTAGCAGTCTCGGCAGACTCATCAGCCTTGGCGGCTGAGCCTTGATTGTGTGTCTGCAGCTCCGCTCCTCTTCTCTGCTCATTAGACCCAGGTCAAACGAAACACACACAGACCGTGGCAGAAATGCTAAGAACCAATGGAGATGGTAATAGTGGTGACCCATTCCAGCTGGAAAATTACAGGTTAGGAGTTTTTATTGCCTGTTACATGGAGCTGTTTCATCCAGCAGCCAGAGGTAGGTCACTTCTAATCCCCAAGGGTGAGATCCAGCCCATCACACTGTCCCACATCTCTCGTTGACCTGGACAGTCCTGCATGGGGAGCACTGGGACACATTTTGGGGTTGTTCAGGATCCAGTGTGCTGGTACTGCCCTGGGTACAAAGGCAGCAGGTGAGGGTTGAAGGCACCCATCTCCTGGGAGCAGCTCTGGAGGTGACTGCCACCCTCATCCATCGCTGCACCCTTCTCCTCTGCCCAGAAAGACTCTGTAGAATCCTGTGAAACTGTAGTGAATAACATACATAAATACACTAGGAGCTCTGTAAAAATAGGGAATCCTCTAACTGGATTTTCATCTTAAACACCTTAGGACACTGATTTCTCCTCTTCCTGAAACCAAATCCGGTCACTCACTCACTCACTCACTGCAAGGTGAAGTTAGTTTTAATATGATATTTGCTAATAACCTGGGAAAGAAGAAAAGGAACAAAGTAAGAAAGAGCAAGGCAGCCAGCTCCTGCCTCACCCTGTCTTGATTGTCTGTCACTGAATTGTGGCAGTGCCTAAGATGGGAGAGGGATGCAGAGGTGTGAAGCAGCATTGCCAGAGGATTCTGCTGCAGTCTGGATTATGTTGGTGTAAAATCTGCTCTGTTCTACTTGTCTGTGCTCTGAGACCTCTCTGACAGTGATTACTCACAGAACATTCCATCTTCACTCCTCTCTGTTCCTAACCTAACAAACCATCCTTTTCTCACCAGTTCTGGGTCAGAGGAAAATGTTGTTATTAGGTTACCTCTATTTTATGGTCTCTTAATTATTTCCACCTCTGTGATTACACTAATTAGCTAACTGGTTTCTAATGGCTGTACAGTAGCTTGTGTTACACTTTCATTAATCACAGCCTTAGCCAGCCTAGTTAAGAGTCCCTGATTTTCTGATTTTTTTTTTTTGCATTATGATTTGAAATTATTAAATGCAAAAGTAATCTGAAGGGGAGAAAGGAGTCAATAGGAATAGACACCACCTTCTCCAGCAGCTTGGCAAAGAGCCTCTTTGATATATTTAGAAATGTTATGATTCACAAGAACCCACCAACCATTTACTTAGTGTCTATAAAAATAAGAAAAAAAAGGTAAGTCTGAAGTTTTCAATCACAACTGCTAAAGGCTCCTTCTCACTTTCTTTGATTCGAGGCAGTTGACTGACACATTCAAATGGGATCAAAAATAAAACAACTGCCAACACATCTCCTCCATCCTGATGGCTGTGACCGAGCACTCACTGCAGCTACACCCAGGACAAAATAGAAATGAAAATCAAAGAGGAGGTTGAGTTTTCACTGCTGGAAAAACATTACTCTGACAGCTCTCAAGACCTTCCTATAAATCCTTGCCTAGGGAGATTATTTGATGTGCTAAAAGACTTCTTAAAATAATCAAAATTAAGAACAAAGCATCTCCCACTGGATAGCTTAAATAACTGCACAGGGGAATTTCCATCATTGGCTATGGTAGAAAGTTAGAATAACAATAAAAATAATAATAAAATAATGCTTTTATTTTTATTATCATTATTGATGCCTACGTAACAGGAGAAGTTCAAAAGGCTGTACAAACACCAATAAATTAATTCTGCCAACCTGCTGCATGTCAGGCACCCAGTTCAGTGAGGTGCTTTACTGCAGCACAGTTTTAGTGGGCACTAAATAAAATGCTTTTAGGAGATGGGACAAGGGTGACGATGCTCTCACCTGCCAGGGTGTCTTTGACAAGGAGTGAGAGGCAGAGAACCTTCATTTCCTGAAAATAAGAGGCTGAAGAGGCCCCATGACAAGCAAACCATTAAATAGAGGGGAAAAGTAACAATAATACAGAGCAAAATTTTGCTTCAGGGAAAAATTTCTCCTTGGTTTTAGCACAGATGTTGATATTGCACACTCAGAAATGGCTGTGTGGAAGCACATTATTAGATTGTCCACAAAAGCAGAGAGCTGGATTTGCAAGGGAGGAACTAAAGCATTTAAAAATTAAGACATTTTAAGAAGGCATCTTCTCTCTAAAGGAGAAGTTATGAGTAGAGAGACTGAGCTTCCCCATATCACAGAGTCTTGAAGTCAGAGCCTTTTTCAAGCACTTTTCCAACACTTTGCATCAAGAAAAGGGAGCTCTGGTGGGAACTGTCACCTCTGCAGATCCCCTGAGAGCTCCTCTCCGTGTGGAAAGGCTGTGCCTGGCTCAACTCTCAGAGCCAGCCTGGGTGGGAACTCCTGCCCCACCTCACCTGCAAACAAATGTGTGTTCATGTGCTCAGGAACATACCTGGAGCAGGAGCTGCACCAGGCCAGACCTCCCCAGGGCAAGCGCGGCCCAGACACCCGCCCTGCCTGATCCCTGCACCTCGGCATGTGAATTCCACACAGCTTATCCACACAGCTTATCCACACAGCACCCTCAGGAGCTCCCGGGAGCATCCCACAAAGAACAAGGACGTGCTTTTCACATGAATGAATGTCATTTCAGAGCCCACATCCCCCGGGAGGAGGCAGTCCTGGCCCTGTGGGCTGAGGGGGTGGCAGGCCGAAGCAGAGCCCAGTATTTTGGGCCTCACGCATGTGAGGGTGGCACAAAGCAAGGCTCACACACAAAGGTGATCGCTCTGCACTTTGCATATTCCCTCTGTGCACCAGGCTGGGATTTTTCATTTCATCCATAATTCATGGTTTGCTGCAGCGACTCCACAGAGGCAGCGCAGGACCCGCTGATAACAAGGGAAAGGCAGAGTTGCTTTTGCTGCCAGGCTGCAAACTGTAGAGCTGGGCCCCTGCACTTCATCCCAATTAACCTGCAGGCAGGGGTGTGAATAGACAGTGAAATAAGGGCTATTTGCCCCTGTAGGTGTCTGGTAGTGGCCACTGCCAGCCCCACACGAGCCCATGCTGACCCCTCCATGTTTGTAGTCAGGAGAAGCTGTGCCCTGCACAGCACAGGGCTGGTGCTCCTCCTTTCTTACACGTGTACATGTGATTGCTAACCCAGCTCATTATGCCCCTGCACTGCTAGATTTTGGGGCCAGGCTCCTTTTCTTTTTCACCTGGCCCCAGCAGTGCTGAAGAGTGACAGTCCCTGCAGTCCCTGTGCACGGGGAGGTCACCATGCCACTCCAGCAGTGTCATACACTCAGAGCAGCCCACGCCTCCTCCCAGGGCTATAAACCTTCCTTCTCCAGCCCCACTGCCTTTCCTCTCCATAACACACAGACCAAAAAACCTAGTTTGTCAGAAACGAAAGTGTTTGGAGAGATTAAAATGTAAATGTTGCACTTGGCTTTTCAAAGGGGGGTTGATATTTTACTTGTGACTCGGCAAGGAAATAGATTTTTGATAACTCTGTGGAACTGCTGCTGCCCAGCCACTGCTGCAAGTAGCCAAGACCTTAATAAATAAATTCTCTGTCAGGTAGCTCTGAAAACCAACTTGCTGGTGGTTTGGAGAAATATTGGGAATTTTAAAGCAGCCTTGCACAAGGAGATCTGTAATTACAGCAGCCTCTCCTACACTGCCTGGGTTTGGGAGGAGAGGGGGAATGCACAGTGTCCTCCTTGACAGTGCTGGCAATAAACACTGTATATTATTTTGCACTATGTTTATTAACTTGAAAAGGTGGGGAAGGGCCATGTCAGGTGTCATGCTTTGCACTAGGGATGGGACATTAAAAGGGAATGTGAGAATAATTCAGACAGAATTCCTGCCTGGCTTGGCTCTGGCTTGCAATCTCATCTCCTTGGAAAACCTGCAGAAAGGTCTGCCTGAACCCAAAACTAGGTCCTTCCCAAAGTAATTTTTTCCCTTAACTTTATGTGATGGATCCAGGTCTCTTTTCTGTGACTCTCTGAGTCTGCAGAACCTTGCACCACCCTGAGCACCTAGCACCATGCAAGCTCTGGCTCTGTGCTAACAGACACGACACCATGGCCTGTGCATTATCCAGGCACCTTGCTGATCCAGACGGCTGTAAACACTGGGGAAATTCAGGAGAAAAGTAATTAAAAGGAGTTTGCTGACTTTCTCCTGACCACCAAAGTTCCTGTTCTCCCACCTCTGTGGCCAGAAGTGAGCTGCTGGGATTTTTACATCCCCAGTTGGGACATATTGAAATAGTTGAACCTCAGTATAAGAAGTTCTTGGCACAAGGTTCTCAGTAGAAAAACTCTGACTGCATAAATATTCACAACTTTATTACCAAAAAGCTTGATGAGTTTAAATTAAGCTTTCTTCCATAATACGTGTAATAACCTGAATATGACCACTGCACAAGTAGACCAGCAGTGCTCGGAAATGATCAGCAAGGCAAGAATCACTCACAGGATTAATCTGGGAAATAATTTCAAACAATTGAGAACTACATGAAAATGAACAGACCACACATTAATAGAGCCTGAGCCTGCTCTGTAAACTTAGCTACTCACTTTTTATCCCTTAAGTAAACTAGGAAGAGTAATGTATTTATAGCCTCTTGACGTAAGTAGCCTCAGTGAAATATTGTATGTAATAAATATTCTGCCATCTCCGAGAGCCTACAGGACAAAGCTGTACCAAGGTACTGCAAAGGCAAACTGTATGTGGCTAACGAGTCTTGGTGAGCTGCCAGCCAGCTGAAAACACTGAAATGAGAGAAAGCAATGAAAATATAGACTTTATTAATAGAGGAGTGAGTTTTATTAACACAACCACAATGCAAGGTCAGTGGGTAAGGATTTTTCCCTTTCAGCTCTGCAGGGCACCTTTAATCATTGCTTTCAACCATCACCTTGGAGTTTGGTCATCAACCAATGTTTTGTTGTTTGTCAATAATTTTTTGCACTGTTTTTTTCCCCACCTTCCGTTGCTGATGCAAAGACCATAAGATCTTGGCCCCTTTTCCCTATCCCATGTTGCCAGCATTGCTTTTTATCCGATTACAAATTACACAGTGCATCTGCATTAAACCAAAATGTGTTCATCACTAATTTTAAATAAGGATGTCATTTGTAAATGCTTTATTCATAATTAATGGAATTATTACTGGGTGCAGCCACATTCTTCATCCATGTACTGTAAGATATGTTGTAAAGTGCATTAGTAAAAAGCTTTATAGATGAGGATATGACAACCCGACTGTGAAGCACATTACGTGATGTACTGTGGCTATTGTTGTAACAATCTTTATGCAAGATTTTAAGCTATCAGTCAGCCAGGGGCTGATTGATAGTGTAAATGTTAATAATTAATAATAGGATAATGTTGATAGCTGTGATTCTATGATGAGTATGGATTTTTTTTAGTTAGTATTATGCTAATATGCATTATTCACTGAATCATAAAATCACATTAGAGATGAGAAGGTCCCTCTGGCTTTCCCCATTCATATCACTGATGAGTCAGTGCTGCTCCTTCCTAATATTTCCAAAGCAGCTTTTTTCCTTTGCCTTTCTGTGTGAAATCTCTAGGCTGAGAAGTGTATTTTAAAACAAATTTAGAGCCCTGAATATGTGCTTACAAGAGCAATGTGTAAAGGTATGGTCTTCAGGAGAGGAGTACAACAAGCTGCTGGCTGTAGGCATGGGAGACAGAGGACCTTCCCAGTGTTTACAAGAAAATAGTTTAAAATGAAGGAATTACCTCTGCAAATTCCTTTCACTTTGGCACTTGAATCCTCCAGCAGGTTAAAACCAACAGGCACACGTACCTTGTGCAGTGGCCACAGGAAGGTCCTTGAGCTGATGAACAACAGGCAACACAGGTGGGATGTAAAGATGGAGACACAGGAGAGACAGAAGCAGAGAGCTGTAAAGTGGCTCAATAGTGATGTAATTTTTTTTTCAGCTGACATTATCTTTTTTAATATCCACTAGACAGAATGAAAACAGGCATTATGTCATGCGGGGGGAAGTGAATGTCCGTTTGCCGCCAGGCACAGACTCCTCAGAGGATGTGAAATGCCAATAGCAGCCTCCAAATCAGGATTTAGAAATGGATATGGTGTAATGGTCCCGGGGACATGCTGAATTCCAAGGTTCCCAGCAGGGAAATCTCCCCTTCTCCACCCAGCAGGGTTGTCTCCATCGCCCGTCTCACGGCCGCCCTCGCAGGACCAGAGATATAATTTTGCCTTCTCCAGTTTCAAAGCCTGAGATTCAGGAGAGCTCCTTCCTGGTACTCAGCTGCTTGGAGATAACCTAAGCCAAAGGCATCAGATATGCTGAGCTCACTGGCATTTTCCTGCTGGCATGGTGTCCGACAAGGAAGGCTGTGCTCCATGCACCCCCTTAATGACATTTTAATTCCTTAAATTGTGCTAACACCCACCCAGCTCTCTGGCAATGCAGGAACACAGCTTATGGACTAGTGTGAGAGCCATGTTCAGGGAGAGAGGAAGTGCTAGTTAGCGCAGGAATTCTCTTATTAAGGAGATTATTAGTGGTAGCTTTTTCTTAGAGAGATGAGAGTGCTCGGAGCTGAGCACTGATTACCTTTCCCATCCCTGCTCCCTCCCCACCTCTTGGACATCTTGTTTGGCTTTTCAATGTTTTTATTTCAGACAAATCCGCAAGCACATTTCCAGGTGGATGTCACCAGGATCCACTTCCTCCCAGCCCACAGACAGTCTGTCTCTTATCTCACTTACATTAGTATCAATTATTTACAGCAGGAATGCTAAATCATGAAAACCAAGTTGCAGCAAAGCTCTGCCTTGGCTGAGTACCCCACACTGGTTGCAGTTTCCCAAGCCCTTGTGCTACTGGTGCTTGGCCTTGCAGAGCAACAGGCATGAATTTCTTCCCCTTTCAGAGCTGCAGGGAAGAGCAGTGTCTGGGCACCCACAGCCCATGTTCTTCATGGAGATAAGAATCATGGGGGCATGCATTGGACAGCATGTCTGTAGGGAATGCTTCTCCATGGTCGCTCAGTTTTGGAGCACCACAGTGATCAGCAGAAGGTTTCTTTTGCTTTTTCTTTTCCCTCATTCCACAAAGGCTTTGTGACCCTTGAAAGTGACACTTGGAAGATGGACCATCTCCAATCCACGGGTGATGGAGCTGACTCCTCAAAGCAGGGTGCAGCCAGCCTGCCTGGGGGCTCACCACCCCTTTGTGGCACCACACAAGTGTTATTGCCAATTCCTTCCTTCTGCTTCTCCTTCTCTTGGGTATAGTCTCCCTTCTGGGAGCCCATGATCTGGGGACAAGAAGCTCTTTCCCCATGAGGTTTGAATGAGGATCTCACATGCAGTCACTGATGAGTTCCTTAAACGACTGAGTGCATAAAGACTTTTTTATAATTTTTGATGAATAGTATTTAAACATGACTAGCTAAAATCTCCATTAAATGTGGGTTTTATATGCCTTATACAGTATAAATACAAGTGTCTGGGCTCTGTTCATGTCCTTACTCTTTAGATACAGAACAACAGCAGTGTTTTACCTCTTCTGGTAAGTTCACCACTAAGTAAGGTGATATTTCCACCCTTGACCTTGGTTGAGTTGGCCTATATTTAAACTTCCAGTAATTCTCAATATTTTTTCAGATATATCCATGCTTGCTCCACAGAAACTGTATTTTCCTAGGTTTGGTTCCTTACCCAGCACTTTCCCACTTTGCTCATTACAACTCCCTGAGGAAAAAAGGATCCTCCAACCACCAGTGGCCGGTTCAGCTCTGGAGGGATAATTTTGGGCACCTTTGAGCCTCCCTGACTACGTGCAGTGGCTGTGGTCCATGACATGGAGTTGAAGGGCAAGGCTTGCCTTGGTTGGAGTTTTCCATAACTTAGCAGGTGCTGCTGGACATGGAAACCTTCAGCCAAATCAAGTCCAGTGCCCAGCCCCAAATGACCCTTAGCTGGTGCTTTGCTGCCACCCACAAGTGTGATTTTGGGCATTCGCAGGGATCACTCCTGGAGGGGAAGGTGGAGAAAAGGAAGGGTGTCTTAATTCCAACCTGCTGTAAGTCACTTCATTAGCCTCGACCCTGTTTGACCCTTTTACTGTTATATCAGCCTAACTGTTTATTTTCCTCATAACACTAAAACCAGATCGATTACCTTTGTCTCAAAGCCCTTTATGTGTCTCGGCGCCCAGGAGCAGCCCTGCTTTTAGCAAGGGGCCTGATGCAAATGAAATCTTTGGGAAATAGGGACAGTTTGGAGGAGACGCCAAGTCGACCTCCCCATCTTCCTCCTTTTCTTCCTGATTAAGCTTCATCTATTGCACTTAAAAGAGAAACTTTATTTTTAAAATAGCTGTACAATGCTATCTCTATAAATGTGCATGGTGTGTCTTTGTTGTATACATCTATACAATCAATAACTGTGTCTTGCTGGGGATTTAAATATTAGTCTTCAAAATCCAGGTCTAGAGCACCAGATTTATTTGTAGGAAAACATACCCTTTCCTGCTTAAGGAAGAATATTAGTTATAGATGCAAACCCATAAATCTTGTGGCTTTAGGTGAGATATTTGCTGGATTATAAATATGAATTGGAGATGAAGGTCTTGCTCTTCCCATTATTACTATTATTATTATTACTTACTGGTTATTATTTTCTGTATGATCCATATCTTCAGGTGGGTCAAACACCACTGGGGAATGGGGAGCTAAGCCTTCAAAGGGTGCACACATGTTGAATTCATTAAAAGGTTTTCTCTCCCAGCCTTGCCCTCTGCTGCATTTCGCAGCCGGGTGAGTCATTAAACACCCTGTTCAGGTGCCTTCCCCTCCTCTCCAGCCTCATTTTTTGGTACCTCATTTCGTTGTGCTGCTTTTGCCTGATCGTATCAAACCCCCTAATGTTTATTAATGTTGCCCCGTGCATCCTATTGAAAATGTGCTATTGTTTCCCAGGTTCTGCTTCAGCACCAATCTCGGAAAGCAGCCAAACCAGGAGCCACTGGGGACCCCAATATCACCCAGAGCTTTGTCATGGGTGACAATTTTCTTCTCTGCCATTTGTTATGGCACATCTGGGGACATCAGTAATAAGCCACAAGGGCTAGATTGCCCAAGGAGCTGAGCACCCAGAATATTAAGTGGAAGATTTGCTTCAGGCAGGGTGTGAGAGCTTTGATACAACAACTGTGGACAGTCCTGAGGCTGCTCAGCATCTTCAGGGCAGGGCTGGAGGGGCCTCAGCACAGAATTGAATGTCTCTGCTTAATTCAGTATCAGCCAAGTCAGAGGTACATTGCAGTGGATCCCCCAGACTTTACCAAGTGCTCTGAATGCCATTTAATGAGAGTTAAACTGAAGGCATCATTGATGACCCCAGTGCTTGCTGATTTGCCTCTGTTTCCCTGCTGACCTCTGCTGCTCCAGCCGTGCTGGTCACTCTGTGGCACATCAAGGACCAAATCCAGCCAGGTGACAAATGCAAAGGGCTGGATGCTCACCAGCATTAGCAGAAGCAAAAGGCATGGAGCAGGACTGGGCTGCACTGGGAGGAATTCCTAAAGGCAGCTCTGGCAGGTGCAGCCCCACAGCAGGCTGCTGACCAGAGGAGAACACGTCCTGGGATCTCAAAATAAATTCATGTAATGCACTACCCTGAAATTAATAGGCTCTTGTATGCCAGGGCTGTAAAGACAGGCCTCTGTATAAGGTCTGGCTTTTTTGAATTAGACTCCTGTGCTTAAATAAATTAAGCGAGTTGTCAGTATATTAAATGATTTAATGCCTTCTTCGGTTTTGCAGAGGAATCCTAATGAAAATACTCTTCAATATAAAATGCTGAATAAATTAAAGGGTGAAGTATTTAAATAAATGGTGTGTTGTTACTGTGAACCACATTAAATTAGTGTTTGCCTCTATGGTAATGATGCTGCCCTGGCTTTAAAAGAGTTTCTGCTGGTTCAGGCTTTTTTTCTGACAAAATGTAAACGTTGTGCTTAAGATGTTCAGTTCAAAAGGATCTGCACTGTTCTTGGGCCAAGACCTGATATCAATGAAAATCTTATTGGCTGGCTAACAAGGAACTGGATTAAATGGCATTAGGAGCAAAGGGCTCTGGCAGACTGAATTGAAACTACTGAGGAAGTTTCTGGGTGATGGCCTCTGCCCTGAGCAGGAGGCACAAGGGTGTATGTGTGGGGAGGGGGGTTAGTGACTGTGTCAGACAACCTCCTGCAGTGCTGCCTCCTCCCCACTCACTGAAAATCTGGATTATCAACTGTGGTGACAGCAGCAGAGAGGTGGCAGGTGGTGAGGACAGCAGCAATGGCTTGGAACACGCCAGAGGTAAATCCAGCACAGCTCAGAACCCACAAATGTAGTCCCAGATGCTCCTTGATGTGGGCAGAAGGGAAGAGACAAGGTCTCAGCATCCCAATTTACACCTGGATTGATTCTGCAATTGAAGAACCACACTGATATAATGTATAAACTGTGGAGGACCTTAAAAGTCTTTCTTTGCTGATCTCATTCCAAGATAAGATAACAAATGACCTCTCCTTTCTATCCTTTCAATAAGGTACAGACCTGCTTTTAAAGGCAAAGACCTCACCAGAAGATAAAGTCCTGTATATAGAAATCAATTATGAAACGACTTTGGTTGTCCAGCTTTTGGATATCAGTTCTTATCTAATCACTTCTACCAATCACTGTATTTCTTTGGAAGGAAAACTTTTTTTTGTGACACTGTTTTCTGAGCTTAAAGCACAGAAATAATGGCCTAGTACCCAAAGGAAAAAAATATATATGTACATGCACTTATACCTGTTTAGTCGCCAAGTACATCTGGATGCACAGTAAGACATCAGCTGGGTCTTTCAGACCAGTCCCAGGAGAAGTCCGTGCGTGGCTCCTGCAGTTTCCTGACTGAAGGTTCTATAGCTGGGACTTCTGCTAAATAATTTCCAGGGAAGGAGAAATTTCAGCAGCTTCCAAACCAGAGAGCAGAGACGTGATGGAGCTCCTGCAGAAAGTCCCCAAGATTGCAGCACTCTCTCATTCTGTGTTTTCCTGGGTGTGGATGAGCCTGTTATGAAACTGCACCTTCTCCACTCACAATTTTAGCAACTCTTCAGGAACATAGATGTGCCATTTCTCTGAAAAGTCCATCAAGCTATGGCAGCAGATGGGGATCAGCAGGATTTCACTGAACCACTGGAATGCACGATCTTCATGTACTTTGAGCTTTGAGCTGCTCTTTTTGGCACTGCATTTTGTTTTTTTTTTTTATAGCAGGGTAGCAGGGGGATGTAGCCTGGGCTCGTTTTGTGGGGTTTTAGAGGACTGGCAAAGATGAAGTACCAATAGCACTGAGCTGTCTGCCTGAGTGCCCACCAAGGCCAGACCAATAACTCCGGAAAAGGGAATGGTTCCACTCAGTGCTTGAGTGCTTAAATACTCATCATTAGGAAGATTAAAACTCCTAAAAAGGCCCATCCTGTTCATGCAGTGTGGGTGCCTGTGTGTTGATTCACAGTGATTTTTGGTGGATCCAGGATATGGCTTAAATAAAAAGGAAAAAAACCCAGCATGAGTTTGAAATGGCCAGTGATGATGGAACCATGTGTTGGGAAGTTGTTCTGGTGTTATTTCTCCCAAACATAAAGCATACCCTTCCCAGATGGAATTTAACAGCGTCAGCTTCCAGCCACCAGCTCTTTTTATCGCTCTGTCTGTTAGATTGAAGGGCTCTCCCTTTCTGCATCCCTGTACCCTGTCTGAATACATCTGGATTGTCATTAAGCCATCTCTTAACCTTCCCTTTGTTAAGCTAAGCACATTGGGGTCCTTGAGTCTGTCACTATAAGGCATGTTCTGTGACGCTCCAGTCATTCCTGTGTGCCCTCTCCCGTTCATCACCATCCTTCTGGAGTCGCAGGCACCAGAAATAGCTGCAGCGTCCTATTAGGTGTTACACCAGAGATATTTCACTCCACTGTTTTATCAAGTTTCCAGTGCTGTGTAGGAGGATCTCTCCTCCCTGCAGTGAAATCCTGACTGCTGGAAGTGTGGCTTTGTGTTAAATCAACTGGAGTTCACTTCCCTCTGGTTCAGGAACAGTGCAGGTGTGAGGCAGAGACCCATCCACATTCCAGCCATGGTCCGACTCCAAATCTCATCAGCAAACTTTGACTGTAATGAGTTTTGATTTTCTACCGTTTGCTAAAAGTGATGAACAGAAAGGCGGCTGCTTGGGATGCTCCTCGGATATGTCTAAACCTATCACCAGAGTTCTCATCTGTGTAGCACGGGCTGTGTTGATTTTACATTGTTTTAGCTTCCTAATAAATGAGACAACATTAAGTTAAATGCCTTGCTGAAGTCAAACGTAACAGTGTTGATGAAATGTACTAAATCAATCAAATCTATAATCACATTCTTGAAAAATTATATCAATTTCATTTAATAAGATCTATTTTCCATTAACTCATGTTGATTGTAATTAGTTATTCTCCTTAAATTGTTATTAATCAAGTCCCTTATCAGCTCTTCCATTTTTTTTTTTTCCACAAAATCAACATCAAACAATCAGATTTATAATTACACAAGTCATCCTCCTCATCGACATTTATTTGTTGGCTCAAAGTCAACACTGCTTCAGTCTTCTGGAAAACTCTGTGCCAGCCTGGGGCGCTCCTGGGACAGATTTTAAAACTCTCAGGCACTGAATATTGGGAGCTGCTGATAAAAAAAAAATCCTCTAGCTGTAGTAACAGCTGTTTAACATTCTGAGCTGGAGCAGAAGATATTCCACATCATCATATTACAAGGCTGTTTCACTCAGCCTTTTTTTTCCCCAAAAATAGAGAAATTAAATATTTAGTGTCTGTCCTTTATGCATTCTTTTTTTAATGTCTGCTATTCTGTCTAGACAACTACTTTGAGTTTCTTATATCTAAAGAGCACATCCCTGTTGCCCTCAGCTCTGCTAGCCACAGGTTTCACCTGACAGCCTTCTGCTTGGGGCTGGTTTATGTTCATTATTATTTACTTTCCCTTCCTCCTTTCTGGGAGCTTACCTACTTTCACTGTCCTTTGAGCTTCATTTTTCAGCCAGAATAACCTTCTCTTTCCCAGCTCTGAGGTTTTACTAGATTTCCTAGAAGCCAGAGCTTCTTTAAACAAGGAGTTGCCAAATATCAGTCACATTTTCTGTTTCAAATCCTCCAGCTGACCTGGCTCACAGCACTGAAAAGCACAGGGACCCACTGTCAGCTCAGGCTTTTCTGTCTGTGCCCAGCACGTAGGATTGAAACAGGGTCACCTCTGTGCTGGCTGTAGCCAGGTTTTGGGTCTGTAAGCAGTCCTGCAGCTGTCAGGATGATCCTGTCGAGGATGCTCCTGACTTTGATTAGGAAACACTCCTCCAGGACATTCAGAAAATCCCCAAACCAGCACTGTGACCTCTCCAGCTCATGTCATTTGAGTTGAAGTTCCCCAGGACAGTGCAGGGAAATTTTCTTAAATATTACAAATATGTAACTAAGAAGTGAGTAATCCCTGTTTTCTAGTGAGAGTTGGTGGTCTAGAGAAACGCCTTCTTTTGGTTTTTATTTGTATTTGAGGTCACTTTCTCTTCAGTTTCTTGTGGTGCTTGGAATGCAGCGATGTCAATTCTGATATTGATTATCCCTCCTGTGCCTTCTTTGCCCACTCAATTCTTTCTAAATAGGTTAAAACTATTGATTTTAATATTCCAGGCACATGGATTTTCTCCCCAAGTTTAAGTCATACTCTCCAGAAAGAATCTATACTCATAAATTAGTCGTTCCCAGTTTTTCATATTGCTCAGACTCTGCTGTACAGCCAATTAATGTTCTTCACTTCTGATGGTGTGTTCATTAGCTCTTTTCTCCACAGCTTCATTTCTTATTTGGGCAAGGGTAGGAATGGATGCTGAAACATTTCTGTGCTTCTTCACACTACCCAGTGCCTCTTCTTGCTCATCCACTACAAGTTCCCTCCTTCCAGAAAGGTCACCAGCCCAATCAGCTGGCACAGTAGAAGGCAAAACCTCAGCCCAGCCACTGGCAGTTGCAGCACAGATTCCAGGGTCACCATGGCAGTGGATGCAGGCTGACCCAAGGAATAATCTGTCACAATTTCTTCTGGCAGCCACTTCCCATGTTCAGCTCAAGCTGCTCCGACCTTTCCCCAGGCCCACAGAAGTGCTTTTACTTGCTTTCCATGGAAACATCACATTTAGGGTAGAAACTCACTTGCCTGTTGGTCCCCAGAGGATTTCCAGAGGTTTTGTTGATGTCAAACCAAAAGAGAGGAGGAATTTTGCTTAGGGCACTGCACATGTGACTGGAGATCTGAAAGTTTCCTCTCACCTCCTCATCTTCTGCCTTTGGTGTGTGCTCTGAGGTTGTGTTGGCTTGAATCCAGCTCAGGACAAGCTATGTTGACCCCATAACACAAAATCCCAGAATCATAGAGCCATAGACTCATAGGATCAGAATTGCTCATGTTGGAGAAAACCAAACCACAGCAGTTGTCTAGATTTGGCCATAGCCAGGCTCCCTGCCTGAGGATGTGCCTATTCCTGCTCTTGAAAATAGCCCCCTCCATCTTCTTCAATCCGTCAGAGTATTTAGAGCCAAATCTGTGAGTAGAGAGGTGATGAAGCACAGGAGAAGAGAGCAGAAAGTCTGTAAAATAAAAAAAGCTACAAAAAGCCTCCTGCTTGCTCTGAACTGCACATCTTTCCTTTTGGGAGATGTCTTTTTATCTCCTCCTGGATACTCACCTCCATTTCTGGGATGCCTCTGCTGGGTTTATGGTTACATTTCCATCCCTTTCACTACATTTCCATCCCTTTCACTGTCTTTGAAATAGTTTTGTTGTTACCTTTTAAAATTCAGAACATGAAGAGCAAAGTCCCCGGCTGAGTGGTGTGGGAATGGGAAAGGGATAAACGATCTGTGGCAGAGGTTGGTGCCTGCTCCAGGACAGGCATCATCCCAAACCCCTCATGGTGGTTTCCCCTTGTTTCAGCCCAGGGAGGAGGGAGAGTATGGATCCAGGAGTTTCACTGGGACAAACTGGGACTCCCTGCCTCTTGCAAAAAAACCCTGGGGGCTCTTCTGGGTAAAAGCCTGAGCTGTTCGTTTCCTTAATGCAATTGGCACTCTGGTCCATTATGAATTCCATTTATAAATTGTAGCTTCCACTTTTTTCTTTCCTTTTTTTTTTTTATTTTTATTAAAACTCTAAATTTCATTAGTTTGCACTTACAAAAATAAGCCTGGCATCAACTAGTGAGCTCTCCTGAGACTGTGTCATCAATTTACCCTGCCACTGAAGCAGCCCCGTGTCACGCCTGGCACAGTGACAGCACCCAGCTCTAATCCTGCAGCTGCCTGCAGTCACCTGCCCTGCCTGGGAGCAGGAACATGGACTTTTCTGATTAGGAACTTTGGTTTCAAGGGGAAAAAAAAAAAAAAAAAGGAAAAAAGTAAGTTGATTGTAAATTTAATTCCTGCGTCGTAGTCATTTCTGCACCACGGGTCATTAAGCACACATTAGTACTGCCACCCATTTTTCATAGGAGCTGCACCAGAGAGCCAGAGCGTGGCTACTGCATCCTGGAACATCTTGCCTGCAGCCCCTGGGCTCCTCAGGGTGCTGGGGGGCACCCATAGCCTGGATTTTTTCCTGGCAAATCCCAGAGGAGAGCCAGAATGGTGGCAACCTTGAGTGCAAGAGTGACTGATAAATATTCTGAGAGTGGTGAATTCTGCCTATCTTACATTAAAACACCTCCTTGTCTTATAAAATATCAGCTCCAATTCTCCTTTCCCACTCTCCTGTTCATTTTTAACCCTTCCAGCTAGGGAAGGTCAAACAGTTCTGTGCTTCAGGCATATGGTCAAGGATTTTCCCAGCCCTAACAGAACCAGCACTATTTGTTGCCCACCTAGAGTGAGATTTTCTTTTAATAAAAAAGTCCCTTGTGCCCAGCAATGTGAAAGGTAAATCTGTGAGCATGTGAAAGACTTGAACCCAGATGTGCTCAGGACTGGCCAGAGCTGCCTGGACGCTGCCCATGTCAGTCTGTCCAGGCTCAATAAACAGCCTGAGGAAGCTGGCTCCTTTAATAGGCTTCAGGGGTTTATTTATAGCCCCTTGGAATAAGTGCAGCTGATACTTAAGATCAGCAGAATTAATGACAGCGAGCTGGCGAAAGGCCAGGTCTGCAAATAGTGCCACTAAAAGTCTTCTCCACTATAAAATTTGTTTAATGTAAGAAATCATATCGTGCAGGGTTTTGTCTGCCATTTTTATAATTAGCAGGAGAAATCTCCAGTCCGCTTGTAAGAGCAGCCAGTGCTTTATGGGCTGTCTTTTGGTGGTGGTTTGGAATTTTATGTTTCCATGTTTGGAGGGACTCCTCGCACTCTGTGTCCCATGAGAAGGGACCCTTGCCCACCATGGATCTTCTCTCACTTCCCCAGAGATGTGGGGAACAGAGAAAAGAATCAGAACCTGTGCCAGGTCCATGTGGTAGCTGATCACAGAGGAGGATCACACCCTGCATGTGTCAAACCTCAGGATCAAATCCTTGTCCAAGGAGCTGCCAGCCAGTGCAGTCGCATTCCTCTGAGATGTCACCAAAATTCATCAAACTATCCAGAAAAGCAGCTGTGGGCTGGACAGACCAGAGTGGGGCAGTCTGTGATCTGTAGGCAGGCAAAATGCATTGAAAGCACCCACTTTGATCTCACTTTGTCATGTTTGATAACTTAGTGATACTTTTCTCTCAAGATCCATATCTAACTTTTGCAAGTATTCCCACTTTTTACAACCCTTTTGATCATACACAAAATCCCTAGCAAATTACCTCGAAATGAGTTATTCCATTCTTTTTTTTTTTCCTTCCTCTAATGGAACAGAAATGAGCTTGGGTGGTTTTGCTCACTAACCACAACAAATGACTCTAATAACACATGCAGCAGTGTTCCTGCTGTATGGGCTGGCATTGTCCCTGCCAGCACATTCCTGGGAACAGCCTTTGCAGGTGAGCATCTGCCCTGGGGTGCAGAGGGACCCCAGCTGTGCTTGGGGAAGAAGGGACATCTGTTCAGCCCAACCCACAGCCCACTCTGCTTCACAAAAGGCTGATTTGGGGCTCTCATAGAGGTTTTCCTTCTCTGGGGGAGCAGTGCCTTGAAAAAAATTAGTTTTAGGATAATAAAAAGCAAGAAAAATGCTAGCCAAAATTAAAAGGTTGGAAATGCCATGAAGTTTTGAATTTAGCTGTATTTCAGGAGCTGTACACCTGTGATCTAGGTCCAGTGCAATGGCAAACAGATCACCTGCTTTCTCTTCACTGTGGTCACTCATCCAGCACCCACCCCAGCAGGAGGGATGAGAAAGAGGCTTTTGTCCATCTTATTTTCTGAAGGGTCTCCTCCAGATGTGTCCTCTACCCTCACACCTCTGGATCAGCCATCACCTCTCACTGGTGCAGGTACCTCTCACCTGGAGAAGATGGGGTTATTCTGGACATCTTTTTGGGAACACCTTTTGTGCTGTTGGCACTGTAATATCATCTGGACATCCTGCCATGCACAGATTTTGGTCCAGCTCCTTCCCAGGACAAAGGTTAACCACGGGTGAGCCCCAGCCTGCTCCATGATTTAGGTTACCAGTTTCTGTCATGGATTGAGCATTTCCCTGCCTGATATTTATAGGCACACTCAGGATCCCAGATAAAAACCTGCATCTTTAGTTAGAGATGCAAGAGATGATTAGTGTCCTTTCCATGAGATATGTTTTAAAGTCAAAGTACTTCAGGGGTGCCTTAATGCCCTGCTGACCTGGGACCTACATTTGGAGGAAGCTTTAAAACTAAAATAGCCAGAGAAAGGAAAATAATTGGGTGGATTGTGCTGAAAAAGGTGTTAGGTATAGCTGTTCACTCTGTCTTTTTTTAATTTTTAAGGCTTTTCCTATCATATTTTTCCTCCAGGAGGATGAAAAATTGAAAGAGTTGGGCACATAGTGCCTCTTGTTCAGATACAGGCTAGAAGTGCACACGTGAGCATTTATTTAGTGGAAGGAGGATAACTCCATCACACAGAGATGTGGAAGTGTCTCCTGCAATTCCCTCTGCATATTCAGGGCTCGGGAAGTTGCAGGGGCAGCTGCCAGCACTGGAGGGGTTCAAGCACAGGGAAAATGAAGCCCTCACAAGACTCCCCATGTCCTATTTCCAGGTAACAACCAGGTGTCAAGGAGGCACCTTGTTGGCTGTACACATTTTTAGAGTTGAATTTCAACCTTTCTTAGTCTCAGGGCTCCCAGGAGGCTCCATTGTGCTGGGTGGTGGGGCGGGGAGGATTTGACCTTGGGAGAGGTTTGCTGGTGTTATGCAGGGCTGCTGTGGCAGGATCCATGGATTCTGTGCTTTCTGGGATGCTCAGGTCCCTGCTCCACGTGGTCCAGGGCACAGCTGGGGAATCCCCTTTGGGAGAGGTTAATGCTGCTCAGGTGCAGCCGCTCTGGGCACGCACGGTGGAGCGATGCTGTGGCACATCTGAGGAATGAGCCCTCCCCTGGCACTGTGCCCTCCGTGGGGACAGGCAGCTTCTATTTCGTGGGACACCTTCCTGCCAGACCCACGTGAGAGGGGTCTGGAGCGATGTGATCAGGCAGGCAGTGTTTTGTGACCCCCAAAAAGGTCTTTCTAAATTTCACAATCCTCCAGGAGACCTGACCCTGAACAACCACCGTGCAGCAGCTCCAGCAACCCTAATTTCAGCACATTGAGTCTTTCTCCTGCTCTCACATAATGCTACAAATCCAGAGGCTTTTCACAAAAGATGTATCAATTCAAGTGAGCTCCCTGTAGAGTTCTCATCCATAATCCAAATCCAGGGATCGGGAATTGCTCTTCCCAGCCCGCGTACCCTGGGGTGATGCGAACCCACCCACGATCACTCTGGGTGGGAGTCAGAGCTCCCAGAAGGATTTCAGGACCTTTCTGTGTGCAGTGACTGACACTGAAGCCAAGGAGGGTGATGTGCCCTGTCCCTCAGTGCTGTCCTGCAGGTGATGAGCACCCAGCAGGAATCTCTTGGTTGGCACTTGCAGACTCACGGGGTGGTTTCAGCAACTGGGGGTTGTGCTGATGTATAAAAATCAAAACTATTTAATGCAGGGCAATCCAATGGAACTGCTCCTGTACCCTGGACCTCATCCCTTCACAAACTCCAGTGCATCCCTTGTCCTGTGCAAGGCACCAGTGCAGCCCAAGCAAGAGTGATAAACATTCACATAGGAATTACACATTTGCAGATCAAAATAATTTTGCTACAGAATCTACAATTCCAGCAGTGAAAGCCCTGATCAGAGCACGCTGTGCTTTGCTAGCAGCCACGAGCAGAAGAGGGCATTTCGCCCTGTAAAGCTATGTTTCAAAATAACCTAGATTTTTATGTCCCAAATTACTAATTGCAAATTATTCACCTAGTTCTCATAGAATGTCCTGTTTTTTGCTGAACTAAACCCAACTGTATAATACCCTGTTAGCCTACTGGGCTTATATCCAGAGCTCAGAGCTGTTCAACTTCCTTGTGTCTCTTTTCCCCTTCATTTATTTTCCATATGATAAATGACAGCAACAACAAAAAAATCAGAAAAAGACAGAAGTTTTGTTTTTTAGTGCATGGTTTGTTGGGGCATGGGGAGAAGTCTGGAGAACCTGAACTATTATCAAGAATGTCACTCAAATTACAATATCATTGTTTGAAAAAAAATTCTGGCAGCTAATTCTGATTGCAGTGCACATTTCTGTGCCTGTGACAAATGATTTCTAAAGTTAGACTCAAGGACACCAAGCTTCCAAGAGGTCACTCATCTCTGGTGTTTATTTTATTTGCCATGCCCAAAGAATTTTTTAAATAGTTAAATTAAGAAGGGCGGNGAAGGGGGAAAGGAAAGCCATGATGATCTGAAAAAGATTGAAGAGTTTTGTTTTAAAAGGAGGGATGCTCAGAGCCATAAAGTATGAAATACAGGAGAGGAAGCAGATTTGGGGCTAACCTGTGATATCACGTTAGACTTCAAAGCTGTTCCAACAGACTAAGCATTTGAGAAAGAATCGGAGCTGTTGGTGATAAGTTGCTCCTCTTATCGGCAAACTGTCATCTGTCTTGAGTGAGAACATTTTGTCCACCCTACCAAAACAAGTCAGAAAAATTGGATAAAAACAAAAATATAAATCAGAAGGGTAGCTGGGAGCAGAACTGAAACGATGGCAATTTCCTGGCAAGGATCGCTGTACAGCTAAATGTCAGATGTGGCAGAAAGAATTATATTTTCAGCTTGAGGTCAGGAATTATGTGTGAGCATGTGGTGGCCTGAGCCCAGCCAGCACAGCCACTGTGGGCCCCGTGTGGCCTCTGGTGACAGCTGTGGTGTCCCCACGGGCAGCGGTGCCCGACGTGTCCCGGCTGCATCGCCCCGGAGTGCCACAGCTCTGCCCCTTCACTGTGTCTCAGGATGCTCTGCTGCTTCCCAGCCCAGCTCTCCTGCATGATTGCAGCACGGGCTGCACTGCTGCATCAGCCCCTTCCTGAGCAGCAGCAGCCCGTAGTGCCTGCAGGTGCTGAGGCTCCCTGGACAATCTTTGCAGCTGGAGCTAAACCTTGCCAGAGCCATCCTGCCCTGTGCCTGCCTCCCCACAGACACTTCTCCATGGCAAAAGTGCTTGCAGTTAACAAGAAATTAAGTGCTTCTCAGGCTCTTTCTAGATTATTTCTTTTCAATTTAATATTCAATTTAAATCTTAATTTACTTTTTAAACCGTAATTCCGTTGAATTTGCAAAGCACACCTGGAGCTACAATGTTGGATGGGGAATGGAGGGGCACGATCTCGCAGGGAATGTTCACTTGGGGGAGCTCAGCTGCACCCCAAGGGCTGGGCTCCCCCTCTCCTCTGGGTCTCCTGCAGGTAAACCCTGCTCAGGTCAGGGGGAAACATCAGGATAGAACCCATTCCTTGGCATGGATCACCGCCCTGTCTGCCCTCCCCTGCTCAGAGACATTTAGCAGCACCCAAAACTCTCAATGCTCTGTGTCCCCAGGCCAAGGGGACAGTGTGCAGGAGGTCACAAGTGCATTTGTGCCTCTGGAGCATGGAAAAATATCCAGGGACACAGGCACGATGTCACGGCAGCACCTTGGCATTTGAGCTGGAGGTGTCGGTGACACCCCTGGGGTGACCCGTGCTCCTGTCCCAGGCAGGGGCTCGGCAGCCCAGGAGGGCAGACATTGCTCCCTGCTCAGGGCATGCACCAAATTTAGGCAGAGCAGGGTGGAGGAGAGCCAAGGTGCTGCCTGCCAGCCACTCCTGCACTGCACCTGATGCTCCCAAGTGTTTTTCTCCTTCACTTCAACACATTTAACACAGTGTTCCCATTGCAGCAGCCAAACTGATATCACTGGAGGCAAGACCTGAATCAGATCCTGAAAAATCAGCTATTTAAATGCACCATGGCTGCTGCGCTCTCGGCAGCAGCGAGAGCACAAGACACACAATTTGGAAGCAGAGGTACAATGAGAGAAGGTTTGGTGGTTTTACAAAATCACCGAGTGGGAAAAGAGAGCTGCTGGGTGGAAATGAGGCGTGTGGTCCCTCAGATGGTGACTCATGAAGACATGACAATGTCAAAAGCTTGTGCAGCCTGGGACAGGGAGCAGGGCAGGGACAAGGCTGTTCTCTGCCCTGAGGCAAGGAGCAGATGAAGAGAAGTGACTGGAAAACCCCCCAAAACCCTTTGGGGCATGGCAAATCCTACAGCCCCAAGCACTGCTCCCTGCCCACACTGTCCCAAGGTCACTGCACCCCTGTAGCAGCAAATCCCTTCCCCAGCCCCTGGTGCTGCCCCAGTGGAGTATCCAGCACCACAGGGTTGTTGGGCCTGTGCTATCGTGGGCTTCTCTGCTGTAATTTGGTTTTAAATTATTTTTTTATGATTAATTTTGCAACAGTTTGGTTTCAGGACATTGCAAGTCCTTCTGTAAATCTGGATGAATGAGCTGAGCCTTTGCTTCAACCTGGCTGGGAGCAAACCATCCCAGGAAGGCTGGATTGCAGGGACTGCAGAGCCCTGGTGCCAACAGCCAGTGCCCATCTCCCAAAGACTGAGCAGGTTGTGACAGGGGTCTGGGATAAGGGACAAGTCATTCCTTGTTGGAAATGTCCCAGCTGCAGGACATCAGAGCTGCCCTTTAGGCAGAAGCTGATGAGAGGCTGGTGCAAACTCATCTCCTGAGAGCACCATTAATGTAGGTTTTGTTGCAAGAGGAGGGTGACCCAGGCAAGGGTTAATCGAGGCTGTGCTGTGCACCTGGCACACGTTCACTGCCTCTGCAGCACAGTGGGTGCATATTTATCTATATATATCTTATAGAGAGATATTTATTTATCTATGGCATGTGGGCTGGGGAGCAGACAGGCTCTCCTCTCACCATGGTGGGGTGTGGAATGCCACACGAATTCTCTCTATCATTGCTCTGGAAATCCTGGCAAGCCCAGGGGAGCCTGCAGTCGATCAGCTCTGTGTCACTGTGTACCACTGAGGGAGATCTCTGCAGTGTTTTGGGACACCCTGGAGCAGCCATCACCCACACAAACATGTCTTCCCCAGCACCCCAGGGACAGCCGAGCACTCAGCACCTCCTGGGCTTCACCTGCTGGGTCCTGGCTTGCTGATGAGACCTTTCAGTTCCATTTACAAGAGCTTTATTGGCTTTTTCTTTTTGAATTGTAATGCCCCAACATCACGGTTTGTAAGAAAGAACTGGAGGATCAGCCAGGTCACAGCCATCAGAGACACAGGGCTGAACTTGTGCTTTGGCTGCTTTTGGCTGCGTTGTTTGTTTGCTTGCACGGATTATCATCTTCCCTGCCTGCATTGTACCACTGACAATAAATTCAAAGCAACCAGGGCCCACATTTTTGAAGAGCTTTCCCTAAGGGAATGTCAATTACCTTTCCCTTCCAGCACCACAAATGTCCTCTGGCACTTAAAAATTACAGCTTTATTGTGAGAAATGCAGCCACTTGCTCTAATTATTCATGCTGCATTCTAAGGCAAGCAAAAGGGTAATGAAAGTATTTGGAAAGGCAAGGGGTTTGTGACCCTGGGCATGAAGAAGTACAACCCCAACAAAACAGTCTATGCAATGGTTTGTGTATGAAAATGTGGAAGGAATGGAAGAGTGTTGTAGATTAACCCTGGAGATCTCATTTTGGGTGGAATTTCCACTGGAGGCAGCTTGTATTGCTTTTGCTGCTGGGAATCTGGTTAGACAAAATACTGCTGGAACTGGGTGGGTATTTCTGCCCCTGCCCAGCACATTTCAGGCCACTGAGACCCCTGTGCTTCCCTGTGCTGGGGGATGTGACACCACTGGCTTTGGAAGGAGAAACTCAAGAGCCTTTGGGTCCTGAAGAGGATGGAGGAGAGCCTTCCTTCCTCTGATTTGACATCACCACAGGGACCAAGGGGTCCTCCTGGTGCTGGAAACTCTGGGAATTCCTCAGGGAGGAACTGTCCTACTCTGCCCTTGGGGGGTGTGTTCCCTTCTCAGCACTTGTCCTCCAGGTGCTTCATTTCACTCCATCCTCACTCCTTCCTTTCCCCAAATTTTTCTTCATGGGCTGCCTGGCTCCTTCCACATTTAGATGCCAGTCTGTCCTTGCTCATTGTTATTCTCCACCCATCCCCTTAGCTCAGCCTAGTTTCAAACTGCTTTGTCAAGGTGCCAGGATCCCCTGGTGGAGGTGAAGGTTGGCACATCAATGCCATGAATGCATCCCAGAGGATGAACATCTCTGCACATCTTGTGCCTGGAGAGAGGGACCAGGGGCTCAGAGGTGCTGAGGACCCTCCCTGCAGCAGCACTTCCAGATTTGCAGCCCTGCCTCAGCTGCCAGCTTTGCTCCAGCCCTTGGCTTTCCCCTGGGCTCACCAGCCCAGCTATGAGTGCTGTAGTGTTTGGGAACCAGTAGCCTTAATTATCTTTTAAACCTCATTATGCTCTTTCCTATGATCTCTTCTTTGTTCTTCCTTCCAACCCTCTGTGTCTGCGGGCAGTGGAGAGCTCTGCCTCTCTTTACAGCTCCTTATAGCACCACCACGTTCCCAGACAATGTGCACATGGAATTTTCATCTAAATCACCCCAAAAGCAGTGACAAAATCCAAGATCCATCATCATGAATCACAACTGGACCACAGGCAGTGGCAGCAACTCAAGAAGATGCAAATGCCTTTGTAGAAATGCCAGGAATATGCCCCATTGCTGACAAGGGCTTCCCAGAGATTTCCAGCCTTGTCCCATGGAAGAAAGAAGCGCTATCATCCCAGGACACAGAGTCTGTCTTTGTGTTACATATTATTTGTAAGCAAAATAACCCTGTTTGTCCTAGGCCAGCTCGTTCTGGAGGCTCTGAAATTAGGTGTCATTACCAGGTGTTATTACTCTGTGGGCATAAAGTTGTACCTAGCAAGCAGCCCAGCGAGCTGCAGACAGATGAGGAGGATAATTTGATTCCATCTTTGGAAATGTCAGACTTTATGGGTGAATAAAATACATTCCATTTTGTTCTGTTTATCAATATTGGGTGAAAACAGACTAGAAATTGCTTATAAATGGGGAGTGTTGAGAATAAGGCAATATATTTGTTGCCCCTTGCAGATGCACAGCACTGCCACAGCCACTTCTGTACTGTGTGAAAGAACCACATAAAGCAACAAAACAAGGCACAGATGGAGGAAGAGTAACCCTTGCTGCATTTCCATTTACAGCTCTCACGGCACAAGCAGGTCCAGGTCCTGCAGCTGATAATCGTGGTCACACAAAATAAAATGTTCACAAAGCTGCTGCAAATTCTTGCATTTGAAGGGCAATTTGAAGAACCCTGTAAGGATATGCTCACCTGAGCTCTGAGCCAAAGACAAAGCAGAAACCTGGGGCTGGATAAATGGAGCACTGTGCCCTGAGGAGCAGATGAGCCCATGGCCAAAGCAAGAGGGAGCAGACGGGGCTGGTCCAGGGAAACACCAGGACCAGGTTTGTTGTGTGCTTGAATTGCCCAAACCGGGTCAAAATCTGGGTGCACAGAAAAGATGCAGCCCCTGAGAGCACCGTAATGGTAAAGGGAGGGGTTTCAGGAGGGAGAATAGAACAGCATTGAATGAATCTTCAGACAAATTATACCTAAAGAGGAATGAAACATTATAGTTTCAATTACCGCTGTGCCCAGCCACGCAGGTAGTAATTCAAACAAGAAACAATTGCTGGATTGTCACCCTCAAATCAGACACATACCATTTAATTCCATTTACTGAGGGTTCACTGACTGTATTTTGAATCAAATACAGCCATTAATGTGCAAAGATCTGAAAAATGCATGTGTCCCTTTTACAAATGTGACAGCGAGACTGTAATTCCTGTAAAATCTGTTTTCTTCAGGTTGGGCTGCTCCTAGTGCCGTTGGTTATGCAGATATTACTTATTAAAAGTTTCACTGTGCCAAGCTAGATCTTTTTGAAATGGCTTGCACCTTTTTGTTCAGGGCACACGAAGAGCATGGTCAAATGCAGCCTTGTATTCCATCACCCAAACTTAGCAAATTGATTCGATTGCAGAACAAGCCACTTTCATTAAAACAATTAAACCCTTACTATTATTGCCATTCCAGCACAGATATAAATCATCAGTTACGGGAACTAAAAGCTTTCAGATGGAATTGCTCTAACACCTGCCTCATGCAGTGGGCACAGGAAGGGTGATGTGAGCCCAGCTTCTTGGGGGCAGCACTGCTGCCTAAATAAACCCTGTCATACCCAGAAAATGAATATTATTGTGCTGCCCTGGCCAGCCCTGGCAGAGAAGCAGCACGTGCCTGTGGGCAGGCTGCGCAGCAGGAGCAGTGCTTGGGATGGGAAGGGGTAAGAAGAGCTGGCACCTTTCCCCAGGTGATGTCCTGTCCCCAGCAGGGCTGTCACAGGGTGTGTGTGACCCTGGCTGAGTTTTGCATCATTCAAACCCTGCACAATGGCTGAGGTGATGCCTCCCTCATCCAAGAAAGGATTCTGTGGGTGGAAGCGTCCTGTTCAGTGTGATGCAGGGGAATGAGTTTGGTACAAAACTTGGGGGTTGTCTGGAGTCCTTTTCCTTTTTGAAATAATGTCTGCACATATTCCCTGTGTCAGCACTGTCACACATTCTCTATGGGGTCACAGAGTATGTTGCCTAATAAAACCAGACCTTTCCATAAAACTGCACTCGCCCTTCTGCTCTGGCAGAGGATGCATCAAAGGGCAGATTGTTTAAATATTTCACTGGTTACTGTGTGGGTCATCAGAACTGGATATATGTAATTTCAAAGGCTTTTCTACTCCTGCTCCTCACGTCATTCCAGGTCACACTTCCCTACAGGTGCTCGCTGTTGACTCAAGGACACTTCCCGCCAGCAGAATATCAATGGAGCAGGGATGGACAGGCCAGCTCATCCTACACATTTTAAATTGCTTAAAAAGACACAGAAGCCTTCTCACAAAGAGAGTCTGTGGCAGGGACTGAAGTCAGTGCTCAGCATGTGGCTTAGACAAACAGAGTGGTCATTAGTGACTGTTCTCATTGTCACACCGGTGCAGACTGTTAATTCAGCACAAGAGTCATTAAAAGCAAGCCTCAGTGGAGAGAGAGGTTTTGTAAATGCCAGATGACTTGGCAAAAAGTGAAGAAGACCCTCAATATCCTGCACTGCTCTGATTGTAAATTCAGACCAAAAACTCCCAGGAATTTGCTGGTGACAGGATTAGGCACTAATTATTTTCTTATGCTGAAAGCTGTTAAAACCCTACCCAGCTTTCCCTCACCCTGTAACCAAGATAAGCTCACTGGTCATGCCATGGGTCCCTCTCTTCCAGAAGAGTGTCACTACTTCCAAAGCTCTCCCCCTGACTTCATTTCTGGGTTGAGAGGGTGGTATCAGCCTTGTACGGATTGACGGCTTTGGCACGAAGTTTGGGGATTATCCATGGACATTGTCCCAGCCTGTCCCTAGCCCTGCTCCAGCCCCAGGGCTTTAATTGCCTGTGAGCTCACAATTGAAGAGCAGCATCCACTCTGCTGCATGGGTGTCCCTCCCTTGGAGTTCCTCCTACCAGGTGCTTTTAATTTATTTGTATTTCCAGCAGTGATAATTGAGTTATCAATTTTGTGCTCTTTTGGGCCAGAAGCAGAGATCAGAGAGCTATTTTATATACCTAATTATGGATTATTTCCCATAGCTATAAAACCACAGAGAGACATATCCAGAAAATACGTTGTGAGGTGATCTGTGTCCTCTTCATCTCTACTGGCTTTTCCCTATCACTCCCTAAACTCCAGGCTGAATGCCCTCCAGACAAAATAGTCGTCAAAAGCAAGGGATACCTATTTCCCCACAGGACAAAATCTCTTCCCACCCCAGCAGAGAGCTGCTTAAAATTAAATTCAGCTTTTACTGAAGTGATCTGTTTGAACCTTTAGCACCTCGTTGAGTCAGGCTGAAATTTATCCCATTTCTGTGCAATTTGGCTATAATCTGGCTCATAATGGTGACCCAGGGTCCTGCTGAGGAGTGAAGAATTTGATTTTCTTTCCCACTAAGGGTTTTTGGTGGAGTTGAACAGGATGATCCTTAAGGTGCTTTCCAACCCAGCGCATTCTGTGACTCTATGAATTGGATGTGGCCCTTCACATCCCCCTTAGCTCCCCACTCCCCTGGTGCAGGTTTTTTTGCTGCAGAGCATCCCTCCATCCCAGGCAGGTCTGAGCTGCCTGGAGCATGCTGCAGTGCAGAGCCAGTGCTAAAGTCCAGCAGATCCTATTTTTATATTTACAGGAAGAGACAGGAATCATCTGTGTGTCGGGATTGGGTTTCTGGTGGTGACATGAAGAGGCCACCCAAGATGTATGACCCAGCAAATGTACTGCAGTGCACACATCACATTTGTTCTCCAAGTAAGTAGATATTGTCTAAGGTATATTACAGCTGTGCTTTGGTGTTTAATTTAATGTGAGTGAACTGCCTTAATTTCTCTAAATTGTAGTAATAAACATAATGCTAGCAGTGATATTGCTAATAATTTATTTTGCAAGTGATTAATCAACAATGAACTCTTTTAATTACCTGTTCGGAAATGCCAAATTCTAAATTAATTATGTGTCATTATATGAATTCACATGTATAAATATATGCACTTATATATAAATTCCAAGGCTAATTAAGATGAATAAACCATCAGATTTGGTGAATTCATAGAGCTGAGGGAGGATGTGCTCTCCCCTGCACTTCTGCCTTTTTGCGTTTCATCCTCAGCACAAAGAGAATCTCATTCCAGTGCTTTATGCAAGTCGTTTGTGGTCCTAAAAAAGATATTACCTGGAGAAAGTAGCAAATTCCCTGGATCCCAGACTGCAAGGAGCAGTGTCGAGGCCAGGGGTGTGGGAGCAGGGGAGGGGGTGGGGGCTGCTGCAGGTGTGTCTGTGAGAAATGCAGAGTGTGACTCTTTGGGGTACCTTGGAACTGCCTGGAAATAAACCCCACTGGGAACTGGAATGGGAGAGAAGGAGGTGATTCCCTGCCTTCAGTTGTTACCAACCATTTTGGAGGGAAGTCAGGGATTCAGTAAAGAGATTTGGGGCACAACCAAAGAGTTTTCCTTTTCACCTGGGGTGGGCTGCATCAAGAGATGCTGCAAGGCACAAAGCTGGCAGTGTGGGGTATTTAGCAGTGGGAACACCTGCAGGGGCCCTAAAATGAGGCTGGGCAGAAAGGGGAGACCATCCCTTTGCAGTAAGCCCAGAGCTCATGGCCAAGAGGCCCCCAGTCATCCAGCACTGGCCCAGCAGCTGCAGCAGTGGTCCCCAAGAGGTTGATGGCCCCTGTGGCACAGAGAGGCAGGGGAGAGAATCTCTAATTTAGGGGTGGGAAGCGAGACAGTTCTAATGGTTTGTAGCACAGGCTTGAAAACCGGAATGATTAAGGAGAGCAATGCCATGGAGGAACCAGAATCTAAGTAATGAGACCTTTATTTGATACATAATACCAGTGGGACCTTCTATAAAGAGAATAGCAGGAGTAAGGCTAAGTTTTGCTGGCTTGGGGATGCATCAGGCAGGGGGAGAGTATTGCTGACTCTGCAGTCAAATGCTGGGGCCGTGCACAACAGGGCTGCAGTGCTGCTCAACGTGAGCCTGAGACATGTTAATTCAGTCATATATTATTGGATGCTGGAAAGACACTCTGATTTAGTGTGCTGCGTGGATCTCAGCAGAGTTGTGGGTTTAAAATGCAGTGTCCAGAGCCTGATTTCATCACCTCATGGTTGAACTCAAGCCGGGAGATGAAGAAGCCATTAGATACACATCAAGAACTTCCAGCCCAAAAAATTACCTGTGGTTTCAATTGAAGGAGAAGAAGTTGTAGAGAGTTTAGGTATGGATGTCAGAAACACAGCAGTTAACAGCAGAGATGTATGAGAGATTGGGAGGTGATAACTTAGATAAATTGGTGTCTCATCCATATTAAGGAGACAGCTCATCCTCAGTTGCCGCTGGATGACATGAACAGTGGAGCGTATATGGATACTAAAATACATTGGTCTTAAAGTTAAATCCCCAAGAACCATCAGAAATAAGTCTCAGAGGCCAAAGTGAGATTTGATGCTCACTGCAAAAATATGCAGTCTGTCAGAGCATGCTGCTCTCTCCATATACCTTCCACCATTTGTGGGACAATTATAGGGAAAACAATACTGTGATCTGTAAAGCAGTTCCCGGAGTGGTTTTATTCACTAACTCAATGCTATGCATAATCATTGCCAGCAACATCTCCAGAGGTGTGTGCATAATAGAGAGACATCAAGTCAATGAGTCAAAACATCAGAAAATAAAATTCAGATGAACCTCACATTCAAAAATTATATCATCTGTCATTTAACACTGTCTGAAGACCTCCTTATTGAAATAATACATCTAAACCAAAAGCTACCCCAGGCAGTAATACCATACTGTGCTGCTGTGCTCAGCAGCTACCAGGAACTGGGGTTTTCTGCACTTGGAGCTGGCTGCCAAAGAAGGGGAGCTGAGGTTATAAGACCTGTGAGGGTCTTCAAGCTGAAGCATCCAAATGACTTGTAGAGGGGAAACAGAGGACACTGGGAGGGTCTATTCCTCTCCTGTACCCATGTCAAAGCCTGCTAAAGTGAGGAGTGCCTCCCCAGCGAGCGTCACCTATTTCCTTTGCTGTGTAGATGTGTACAATAATTTTCCCTTTAACAGCCACATTTGCCTCGAAAAGAGAGTTTGTATCCAAATGCAAACTTAATTTGCCCTCGCTGACATTACACCTCACTGGATTAGATCTTCATGCCTCCTGTTCCAAAACACCCGTTGAGATAAGAAGTTACCCTTTTCAAAAATGCAGCCTTGGAAGACCTTTAACTCCCCTAACTAAATTCTTATCGTGCTGCTTTCCCAAAGCACCATGTACAGCATTGTCTCTGCAGTGCAGCTTGAAAGGAACAATTCCCTGCGGATGCAGGCGCCTGCAGCCAGGAGTGTCTGCTCTGGGATGCTTTGGCAGGGATGTCACAGCAGGGGCCACAAGGCAAGAGCACATACAGGTACATATAGAATGTGTGTGTCTGTGCATGAGCTGCACGCAGGCAGGTGCAGGCAGGAAGCTCCAGTGCTGGATAATGAGTCCAAGCTGCTCCAGGGTGTGAGAATGAGCAATGAGCATCTCTGCTGGAAGCAAAATCAGGAACTTGGGTGAGCTTTGCTACTTAGACAACAAATCATCAGGTGTGCTCGAGGGCTCATTTTTCATTGGGAAACACCAGTGAAACGAGTACTTTGCTGCTTATCTCTTTATTGCTTATCAGTGCTTCTTTGCCCTTCATTTCTTGGAAAAGGCACGGTGCTTAAATGGGTTGAAGGGTGGATGCTGTGAAAGAACTAAGCCACCTCTTTAATCCCAGAGGCTTCATCAAGGGTTCATTTTGCTCTCTGGGAAAATCTCTGTCTTCCCAGATCACTCGCCTCCCTCTCTCCACCATCCATCTAGGTTGCTTTGTCTGTATCTGAAGTCATGCTTGCCATCCTTTGAAGAGGTAGTCTCCTCTAAAAAATCAATAGTTAACATTGTCTTTAAATAGTCTGACATTTACCTTTACTGCAGTTTTCATTTCTTTCTGGGATTGCTCAGACATTTGTATTACCCATGTACATTCCTTATTTCTCTGCCTGTAGCCATGGACCAGGAGCTTTGCAGGGATGGCAATCCTGGTGGGGTAGCTCCCAGCCACAAATAAAGAGATTTTGCAAGATAATTGAGAGGACTGGAGCTTGCTAATAGAAGCCTCTTTAATTTATGGAAGGCATCAACTGAGAATAATTACAAGCAAAAGGGTATCGTAAATCCCTGAAGAAAATACATGCTGAATGAAGTTTTCCCAACAAGCAAATTTGAATGCTAGCCCAAAGGTCAAAATAAAGGACTGTGAGCTTTAACCTCCTGAGCTATCCACCTTTCCTTTGGCTCTTGTCAGGAACTTGTCTGGGGGTTCATGTGGAAAGCTGCCTGTTCAGAGCAGGGCCATTTGCAATCTGGGAAAGTTAAGCAAATTAGCAGAATTATTAGGTAAGAGGCAATTCTCCACAGCCTGCAAAGCAACTGCTTGTTAAATTAGCTCACACGGGAGAATTGCACTGATCGAATGATGGTTGCAGTGTTTGCAGAGGGAAGACTGTGCAGGCATTTCCTTTGAAATAATGCTGCTGTACTCCAGCTAAAGAATAAAAAAGGAGAGTTTGTGCACATTCCCTTGGCAGGCTCCCTGCACAAATATACTGGAAGATGCCTTCATCTTTTAAACACATTTCTTCTACCCAGTTCCTTCTGCAACAGTTATAATAATAAAAAAACTAATGAAGAAAAAGCCAACCTCCTCAAACTACCTACTTCTTAAAATAGGGAGGGTTGCAGGAGAACTGATGCCGCCAGACCCCTGGAAGCAGGTGGCTCCCAGTCCCCTCTGGGACTTGCAAGGACACCTGGGGTTTTGCAGCCTTGCTGTCCTGGGAAGACTGTGGGAATGTGGCTTTCAGCAGCAGAAACAGAGTCCCCCAAGAAGACAAGAAGAGGGTGGCTCACCCATGGTTCTGATCTGTCAGTCTCATTTTTATATACTCTTTGGTTATTGATTTGGTATTTTTATACCTTATAGAGTGCACTTAGTACAGGAAAAAATGGATTCACCAAGTAAATGTGCTTTATTAGCAGGTCTCTGATGGAAAATTATGTCAGTTTTCCATTTAAAAGATGCATCAGATTAATTCACTCATGAATCAATCTGTCTATGCTTGAAAGTCTACTCACACCCCACATTAAATCGTCCGGTGTGACACTGCAGGCTGGAGATCACAACGGAAGTTTTTAAATGAAAAAAAGGTATTATTGTGAAGTTTTTAGCACTTCCAAGACAGCAGGGAATGAAATGCTCATCCCCAAAATGAAGTGAGGATGTTACACCAGGCTTAGCTCCAGCTTCCCTCACAGGAGATGAAGCTTCATCAGTTAGAGTAATTTGGTGGTTTTTTTCTTTTTTTTTCTCTTTCCTTTTCCTGCTTCTTTCTGTGACAAACGGATGTCCCAGCTCATAGGGTTGTCCCAGGTTTTGTCCTTCACAGGCTTTTTTTGGCTCACAGGGCCGTGATCCTCACCATGGAAAGATGGATTACACCTGTACTTTCCAGGTGATCCACAAAAAGGGGATAGAAATTAATTCCTTTCCTTGTGCTGAGTAGAGGCTGCAGGATCATTCATTATCTGTTCCTGAGTGAGTGCTGCATGGGGCCACCTCTTACTCCTGTCAGGATATCAGCTCATGACTGGACACTGGAATATTTGGGAAAGTTTCAAATCTCTCCCTCTCTCATTCTTTCCCCACTCCTGTCCCTCTATGCAGGAGAAAGCAGAAATCATCTGTCAGGCATTGCACAAAATGATTTATAGGATCAGAGGCAGATTTTATCAGAGATGCTAAGAGATGTGAAGTAACTATCCCATGTGGAATTGGAAAAGAAGCCCTTGGTGTTGAGTTTCTTCAGGAGAAAGGCTGGCCATGTTCTGCCCCATCACTCTGTTACTCAGCTCCTTGTAGCCCCCCTGTAGCAGATGCTGCTTCTCCTTAGCCCCAGCTCTGTGGTGCAATCCCTCCTTTCAGCCCCGGGGCTACATGAAGCAGCTCAGTGTTTATTTTTGGTGTAGTAGAATAAAAGACAAGTGCTTAGAGCCAGCTGAGATCCCTGGGTGCGCATCAGTATCACAAGCATAAGGCAAGAGCAGTTGAACATTAAAACAGGGAGTCTCTCTTGGAATCATTCAGGTTGGAAAAGACCCCTAAGATCATCAAGTCCAGCCATTAAATCTGTATCCAATCCAGGCAGGCCAATCACATAATTTAATTTACATGGAGCAGCGACAAGCTATTTTCTGTTGTCCCTCTTCTTGCTGAATACCCCAAAATTAGGGACTTTATTTCCAGTGAGGAAAAGGAAGAATGTATCCACACCCCAGGCTGGGTGCTACTACAGCTCAGCAGTGCTGCAGGAGCTGAGGTAATGCACGACACCGCGGGGCTGCTGCGCCCGGCCACGCGCCTGCTGTCTGGCCACGTCAGACACAAAGGGAAGGACGTCTGCTCCAGGCTCAGCCAGAAAAGGGCACGTGGACGTGGTTCATCTCCTGCCTCAAACAGCTCAGGCTCTGCAGGCAGTCGAAGTTGTGCAGCTCAGCGGGAAGGGCGGTGAAGGAGCGGCCCGCGCGCAGGAGCTGAGGGATCCTTGCCCTGCTCTCGCTTGGGTCCCATCAGGAGATGGGGTCTCCCCTTGCAGGAGATCCCATCTTCCAACCCTTTCTTCCTCTGGAAAACATGTGCAGCACATCCCGCTGTTTGTGTTTAATCCAAAGGAATGTCCTACGGCTATGATACGCGTGATTATGGCAGTCATCTTTAATTAGGGGTTGTGTCAATGTATTGACATTTTTATCGCTTTTGGGGGAAGTAGAGGATATTTTCCTGCAGGTGAACTCCTCTCTTCGTGATTCTCTATCCCTCCAGCTGCACTGCTTGCTTATTAAAAAACACATTGTTATTAAGGCCATTGTCTGTGCAAGTTAATTAAGCAACTTACACAACACCAAATCCAAAGAGTGCAGAATTCAAATTCCCTCCATCCTATGGCAAGATTTATAATCTTATCCTGAGTGCAATATTTATCATTAACAAAAGCCCTGGCAGGATCTGGGAAACAGTGTGATGAGGAGAACGCATTCAATGTCTTGCTGGGAAGTGCAGTTAGACAGGAATGGCTCAAGCCACTCATTGATAAGCCCACAGTGATAAACACCCTGCAGAAGATATTGTTCACCCAGAAAGAAAAGGGAAGGCAGATCATTACATTTATTGGTCATAGCTTTTCAAGAGTCAATAAAGACCTACTGGAAAAGACATGGTTAGTAGCAGGAATATATATTTTTTGTCTGGCTCAACAGCTTTATATAACAGCAATAGAAGATCTGACTTCTGCCTGATATGTCAGGATGAATCTTCCTCCTGGATGATGGTCCTGGTGTAGATGGTGCTCACATTGTACAGTTTTTAATGTCTTTAACCATCTTTAGCTTTGTATCCTGATTGCTCCTTCAGGCTATATGTCAATGCCATCTGGGAGGAAAAGAAGAGACTTCTGCTCACTCGCCGCTGTAACGCAGATCTCTTGACTAAAATCGTGCTTCCATCACTAGACAAACTGTCAGCACAGAACAATTATCTGCCTGTTGGCTTGCTAGTCCTTTCTTTTCTCCTCTCTCAGAAAAAAAAAATAAATAAAGAAAAGAAAAACAGGTGAAGGAAAAGGATGTGCAGAAAAAACCACCATGCACAGAATCCAGCTGACCTGATCACACCACCTGAGACACCTGAAGATTTATCAAAGGCAGAAGTGGGTCCCTTCTTTGCCACCCCTTTGGCCACCTCCTCTTCCTATACTTGACTGGTGAATGCTCTCAGGTCTTTGGGACAGAGAACGTGCCCTTTTTTGTCTGTCTTAAGTCCTGTACAAATATGGATATTAGAGTATTAGTGTATTTAGGCTGATGTGTTCAGCAGCTCTAGATTATGAATTGCTCCTCAAAATAACGTTTGCATTCACCGACAAAGGTCTTTATTACAGACGAGGGTCAAGCAAAAAGGATTATTCTTGCTAATTATTCGCTGTTATTTAATATTTGCACAGAAGGTTTGCAGGACTGAGTCCTTAGGATTGCCTTGTTTGAGAAGCTAATAGGGTTTCCAGGAAACCAGCAGTGTCTGGTGAGCCATCAGAGCAGCCTCTTAGTGGATATGGGAAACAATTAGATTTGATGTAGTTAAGGATGGTTGGCTAAAGGTTTCTAATGACTTAGCCAGGACTTAATCCTGGGATTTTCAAAGTTAGTGGTAGGACTTCCACTCAGAGCTGTGTTTTATGGGAAATCGACTGGAGAAGATCCAATTTTCAGACCATGGATGGGTGCAGGATCTGGGCAGCTCCTGGCTGCAAAGGGCAGAAACCAGCGAGCCCCAAACGCTGCTGTTGCCTCAGGAAGGATTTGGGAGTGAGCAGGGCTGGAACACAAATTGTTGGGAAGGATATTTACAATGTTTTGGCCCATGTCTTACATTTGTTCCTACACATTATCAGCCCCTAGAGAGCTCCCCTGAAGTCTACCTGCTGCCTTCTTCTTGGGCCTCGTATTTCCTTGACTAGACCATAATGGCTGTATTGTTATAGAAATTCCATGCTAAGTGAACTGAATTTCTCATTCCATGAAGACATAATTAGGCAATAAAAACATAGCCAGAAATCTTCAAGCATGGGTGCCTGAAGGTGGGATCCACATTCAGGCATTTAAATGCATGGCCCAACTTTTGGGATCCCTGTGTATTCATATCTTCTCTTGCTTTCAGAGAACTGGAAGCTTTCCTGCTATTCAAGGTGGCTTTGGGGGTACCAAACTTCTTTAAGGAAAAAAAAAATTCATTTACATTCCCTGGTTTTGTTCAAGTTGCAATGCCTCCATCTTCCCCATTTGACATTTTTGAGTAACTTAATTATCATTACCAAGGAAGAATGTTAATAATGGTGTTGTTTAAATTGGATGCAGCTCTGGGGAACAAGAGAAAATAACCCAGATTGTGGGAGCAGGCGGGAGGAGCGTGGTATTTTGGAAACCCAGGCCACAACCTGCTGGAAGCATCTGTTTCTACTCAACCTTTTCCTCTAGAGTCCCAACATCATTCACAGCAATTAGGCACTTGTGCTGAGGATTTCCCTTCCCTTGTGCTTTCACCCCAAGGATGTTCAGGAATCTCAGGACTGGCAGTGACAGCATTGAGGTGGTTTGCCTGGACAGACATTTCTGCCTCAGCAGATGCCTTTGCTTGATGCTTCTGAGATGGGAATTAGGAATTGGGATTGAGTAGTGCACAGAAACCAACGTGGATAACTACAAATTAATCATCCAGGACAGATAATGTGTCAAGAGGTGACTCAGAGTTACAGAGGTGGTGGCCACTTGGCTGTTTTGCCAAGGGCAGAGCTGTGCTGTGAGGCTTCAACTGGAAAGCAACGAGCACCCTCACTACCCATGGCTCCAAACTGCCTCTATGCTAATACAGGGATTTGTTGGAGCTGCTCCTTTTCCTCTGTGTGTAGGCAACAAATGCATTTTGCATTCACCTCAAGGCAACAACCTCAACAAATGCATTTTGCATTCATTGAGTCTTCTATCAGGCCAGGCCAAAGCCCTTTAGGGTGTATTGTTGGGTGCTTAGAAAGATGCTGCAGTTGTGAAGATAAATAAATTAAAAACTAGAACCTATAATTTCTTCTACATGTTCCTAAGAAATCAGTTGGTGGCAAGAAGGAAAATGTGCCTGATCTGACTGAAGTATATAAGGAAAAAAACCACAGGTAGACTCAGTAGGATATCGACATGGATGTTTAGGCACTGTTAAAGTGCAGAAAAATGAGCCAGCAGGATCGAGTAAGCACTATTTTCCTTTTAGCTGAGGAAAGGCAGCCCTGCAGTAACATTGCTCCTCATGTCTTTGCCTTTTAAATACCCAGTGACATAAATATTAGATGCATGTTAAGCCTCAGATCCATCAAACTACTCCTTATCTTGAAGCACATGAATACTCTTGGCCCTAGTAAGAACACTTAAATGGTACCTAAAGGACCACGGATGTGAAATGAAGTAAACCTAATTTCTAGCGTGTGAAAAGAGACAAATCTCTGCACACTCTCATGCCAGGGGTTAACTTGGGCCAGGTGTTGTTAAGAAGTAAAGACATGAATAATCTCCCATCAGACTTTTGCATCCAAATGGCTCATTAAAGCTGCAATATTCATAGCTCTTGAGAGTCCTATAGATTTACGATGGCTAGGAAAGGATGACGCCCAGCTTACTTTCCCACCAATCATTATTACACGGGAAAGTGAGCGATTTTCTTTAACTCCATTAGCATAACATCAGTGCTTATAAGGACCAGGCTGGGGTAGAGACTTTGCAAGTCTTTTAGGTCAACAAAGTCAAACAGGAAACTCGGTTTTAGGAGCACAGCTTGTATCTCATTAACAAAAATACATTATTGGCTAGTGCAGACCGTGGATATTTGCAGTTTGGGGCAGTGAGGAAGCAGCTGGTATTCCCAGCTCCTTCCCAGCTCTGGCAGCCCTGTAACAGCTGATTTCTTCACCAGAGCTGAAGGAGCATCTCGGCGCATGGTACAAAACACAAGGAGGGAACTTCAGATCAAAACCTTTATTCTTCCTTGCAGCAGATGAAACACTGAGGCACGGGGCTCCTGGATGGGCATGAGCAAACACAAATGAAAATGCAGAGCATTTGCAGTGGGAACACACTGGGTTACAGCTGAGATCAATGGAGGAGGGTGATAGGGATTATCAATCTTGAGTGGTCTCCCTTAGGCAGAATTGACTGGCAACCACATAATGACTCGGGCTCAGCCCACCAGTTTAGAGCTCGAGTGATAGATCTGTAGATGCCAATCATCATCATTTCCTTATCAGCAGTGTTCAAGTGGCCATTTGTCTTCCACCCGAGCCACCCTGGTCGGGTTCAAGGGTTTCATCCTCCAAGGTGCGTCTGAGAGATCAATGCACAGCTACAGCTGGTTGAAGGGGACCAAATCCATTGAACAGTTGATTTGGTTCCATTTTACCAGCTTTAGCAAAGCATTTGGCCTCATGGGCTGTGGCAGCAGAGAAGAGAATTCCTCGGGGTCTTTTCTTTCCCAGCTGCCTGGACCTCTTCTGAACTTGCTGCCTGATGCCGCACTGGTTCAAATGGCTTCACTTTCAGGCAGTCAGGATTTATTTAAGCTTCTTAGAGGCTACAGCTGAAGAGCGGGTCTGAATTAAAGAGGCAGATTGAACAGCAGTGGAATAGTCTGCAGCAGTAACCATCAGCCTGAAGCATTTTTAAACTTGATATTTGGCTCTGTCTGTTTTGAGAGCCACGTTGCTATTACAGTAAATTAAAGTAAATGTTAAGCTACTGTTTTCATCCAGATGCTTTAATTATCACCTCCTGCCTCCTTTCCTTTCAGTGTTTTATGGTGTGCTGTCCTCCTCCATGCCCTGTGTTTTGGTGTCTGAAGTGACACCTAACAGCAGAGATGTCGTCTGCTACAACCAGCCCAGCCCACAGCCAAGGAACTCAGGCTGCAGAACTCTTCTCCCCTCAGGGCTCTCCTTGAAAAATGGGAGGGAAAAGGCTAGAACACCTGAAATCTTTTTTTAGAGGTTAGCAAACTTTGCTTCCCTACTGTGAAGCCTCCTGTGTTTTCTCATCTGGCATTAAAATCAGCGTTTTCAGGAGGTTTAAGGCCTGCTCAAGCAATGGTTGTATTTGCAATCACCAGAAACCAACAGGAAAGTGGTGGAAAGGAAACAAAAGGGAGGAATTAAAGAAAAAAAGAAAAGCTTTTCTTTCTTGCAATCAATCTCATAATCTGGCAATTTGTCCCCAAATGGGGAAAGCAAGTCCCTGTTACACCACTGCTGTCCAAGTCACTCCTGTGATAGTTCACGTCTCAGCTCTGGGGTGTTGATTTCTCCTGGAGAGCCCTGCAGCATGAACACCCCACCGCTAAAAATAACCCAGTAAATCAAATTTAAAAATCGCAGCAGCTCCGATCATTTCTGCAGTGGGAGCCAATAAAGTCAGGCCTCTCCTTCTTAACCCGGAGCCACGCGCAGATATTGCACATTGCCATGTGCATAACCTATTTAAAGAATTTATATGCGTCACGAGGCAAAGGTGACTTTTCCCCCCTCTCCCTCGCAGCCCACCGTGCTGCAAGATGATACCAGGGAAAAGCACCTGTGCTTGGAACCTCTGCATGCAGAAATACCACAAGTGGGCCAGCATTTTATCTCCCGAAGAATTACAGGCTTCGCATTGTCACGGTAAGCACTGCAGATCACTTAACTGCCCAAACCCGTTACTCTAAGCTGCCTATAAATAAACGGAGAGAGAGATGGAGAGAGAAAGGGAGAGAGAATAGCTTTTTAAAAAGAGCTCTACAATTAATTTAATCAAGTTATCTGTAGGTACCTTTTCAAGAGACAATCAAGCCAAGGAACTAAACGGAAACTTAGACAGTGAAGACCTGGAAGTATTAAATTCATCCTTTGGTAACTTATAGGAGGCAAAGGAAGGTAATTATTTACTGGTGATTGGGTACAAGTGGAAATGCCATTAGTGGCCCAGGCTGTACAGGGCACATGGATTTTGGGATAGAGTGCATGAAACTGCCTGAGCATCACCACCTCAAACACAGTCTGCTCCTCAGGTATGTGTGCACTGTCCCAGCCCTGTTGATTTGGGGTCAGTTCTTTGAAAGCAGCACTGTGGGAGAGAGATATAGGGGTTACTATATGGGGGTTACACTGAGCAAAAAAAGGAAAGGACCAGAGCTGTCCCCACTCCCCCCTGCTTTGCTTCGGGGAGTGCCTTGGAACATATTTGAAATCAATGTGAGTCGGCATGGATGTTCTATAACATTTTGTTTAAATTCTCTGCAGTGAGTTATGGGTAAGGTTTTCCTTTTTAGAAAATTAGGTTTTCTGTTCTGGATGCCATTAATCAAAACTAATGATGTCTCTCTGGTGGTGAGGCTTTCCCAGCAGCTGAGAAAGAGCAGCCCACGTTATAAAGCTGGAGAGGGGGCTTGTAGACTCCCAGCAGGGAGGGCCCAGGTCTCTGCCAACCCAGGCACTGCCAGGCTGGGCTCTGTGGCTGTATCAGCCACCCTAACAAGATGGATTACAGATGTGGTCAGAGGTCTGAGCTGTGCTGGAGTCCCTGATCTCTCTAGTGAGGCAGTGCTCATTTCCAAATGCCTGTGGGCCCCCTCCATTATGAAATAGGAGGGATTCAACAGGCAAGATCAGGCAGCAGAGTTTGCCAGTCCTAACAGCCAGGCAGGGATCGGTGCTGGTCTCCTTTCCTGCCTGTGCCAATGCTGCAAGTGCAGCCTGCAACAGCACCCCAAACCAGGCCCAGAACCTCAGCCACCCGCAGCACGGTCAGGTTTATGTCCAAAGCAAAGCCAGGTCTAATCATCTCCTCATGAAACTGGGTCTTGCATTGGAAAGGTGTGGAAGGAGCAGGTGCTGGTGCCTCCCTGCACATGGCCCTGCTCCTGGCCCTGCCACCCTGAGCTGGGCAGAGCCTACAGGAGCTGTGGGATGGCACTGGAGAGCCGTGGGCACACGGAGTGAGAGCTAGGGGTGACTCAAAGCAAAAAGAGCAGAACAAACACGTGCCTGGCTTTTCCTGCTCTGGTGACCCTTGCGTGGTGCCTGTGCCTGGCTGCTGGCTCTGCTGTCCCTGATTATATCCAGGAAAATGGGCAAAAGCCCCCGGTGCTGTGGCAAGGAGGATCAGTAGAGCCCAACACGAGAATCTCCTCTATTGCAGATCTTTCCACTTCAGCCTCGATATTCTAATAAAGACGTGTTATAGACAGTACAGAAAAGCCAAAGAATTTATCAGCATTTGTCGATATTCCTAATGAAGCAGAAGATTCAACATGCAATAGAATTAGCCTACAACGAACCCTTGCATGGGGCCCATCCTTCTGAGTCCAGAAATCTCCTGCCTATTCCAGTCCAATACACTTTTGAGAAATGAGCAGCCCTCCAAGCCATTATCACTATAAGCTAAAAGGCCAAATGAGACAAAGTACTGTTGCTCTTCATCTGAATAAACAAATCATTTTTAGATCAAATGCATGAACAATTTATCATTCTAAAATCCAATCAAAAGGAAAAAAACAACAATACAGAACATTGATTTCCTACAGCTTTATCTTAATGAAGTGCACATTCCCTTTGTAATTAGCTTTGCAAGGTTTTTTTTCCCCTTTCCCAAAGCTAATGTGTTATTTGATTTCCATCCAAACATTACTAAATTGGAGGAAATTTCCTCAAAATGAAGTGGCTTTTGATAATACAGGAAAATGTCTACTCTCTCACATTGCTATTTTTTCCCCCAAACAGACATACTTATACTGCAGATGATTCAACTTTATTGCATGGTATCTTTGTGAGGATGTTTAAATCAATGCCACAGTCGCAGGATTCTGCCCAATGTGCCATTTGTAAACCAGAAAATACAAGCTCGCTGCTTTTATCCTTTTCCTTACAGACATCAAATATTAATTGAACTTATATTATTACAGGGGAAAAAGTAGCCTGTGTTTTATTAACATTTCTAAAATTAAAGATGTTCAACCCAAAAAGTAGACTCCAGACAAGGCTCAAGAGCCTTCTGCTTGGATTTTATTTGACTTAATTAAAAAGCATTCAGTTCCTTTGTGCACTAAGGCAGTTGCTGACATTGCAGTAGCCACTCAGTCTTTCAAACCAAAACTATTACCTGAACTTAATAAAGTGTCTCTTTAATTTATACACCCTCATGAACTCACCTGTCTCCAGCAAACACAACATGCCTCTTGCTAATGAGCAGCCAAGGCAGCAACTTGACAGCAAACTTACCAGCACCCCGGGGTAACTCAACTGCCCCAAAACATTATTTCCATCCCCTTTAATCTGCCTTCTCTACCACTACTGTTGCTATCCAATATCCCTGAGCCAGCGATCCCCCTGCATTGCTGGAAATGGTCTTTGCCAGGCCACCTCTCCCTTCCTCCCTTAAATCTCTCCTTTAAATCTTCTCTTCTTTGGATGGTGCTGACCAGAGGGCTGTTGCTTTCACCCTGCTTCAATGAGTACTTGCTGAAATGAAATGGCTAATTTGATAGTCTGGTTTCATTTGTGTGTATTGCCAAGGTACACGGCAATATCTATGACAGGGAATGGAGTCCCAAACCCTACAGTTATCACCTATTCCTTCGTTATATATGAGCATCTAAAAATCACCTCATCTCTGTCTAAACCCGAATTTTGGTCCTAGGCCTCCTGTGAAAACAACAATCAAGCACGGACCTGCTCTGTTCTGATAATGAATGTTACCTGGAGGGAGCTGGCTCCATGTGGGATCAAGAGGGTCCCTCCAAAGCTCTTTTCCTGAAGCACAAGACTCTGAGCAGGTCCCTGGGAGCTGCACCTCCTGAAACCGGCTGTGGAAATAGTTGTGGAGTTGGATTTTTTTGTTTTGCTACTCACACTCTCAAAAGAGAACAAAGCCGTTCCCTAATACAGTTTGTGCATTTTATGGACCTAACAATTAAACAGGTTTAAAAACATGTGCTGACTGCATAATCCCATACAGGGGAGTGCACTCAGCGTTTTTAAACAGCAACTGATACAAGATACCACTTAATAGTACAAAACACCAGCAGTCCCGTTAAAATCAATAGAAAATTAGATTCTATGAAAATGCAATATGTGTCCAATTAGTTATAATTGGAGCAAATGGTGATGCAGATAAACTCCTGGAGGCAGAGGGATTTGTCCGGAACGCTCCCGCCGGCCGCGGGCACGGCGCAGGATGGGCCCTGGCGGGCTGTGCCGTGCCCTGGTGCCCTGGGCAGGAGGGATCAGCCACCTCATGCAGGAATGTTAACTCTTGTCTAATTATGGAGCTGCTCCGACCAGGCACGACGGCTCTGGTGCACCGCCGTGCCTGGTGAAAAACAATCGGCTGTCACACGGAAACCTCCCTGTTGGACTTGACAAATTATGCCAGCAAACCTGTTTAAGAACTAAAAAATCCTTGGACACGGTGGCAGGCAGAGAAAGATGCTGTGTTATTTATTTATTTATTTATTTGCTCAGCAGAGTTTAAGAATTGTGGCTTAGTCCCACCAATGCTCACTTTTTTCCCCCTGCCTGACTGTTGTTATATCAGTTAAAACTCCTTCCCACCAATTATTTCTCTGGCTTCTTTCAACTCCTGAAAACTCAGCTGTACAGCAAAACGGGAACTAGGTTATGCAATTCTAACGCTTTATTTTTAACATCTTTGGTGCAACATATTGCCCTCCTCTTTGTTCCATCTTATGACTAAGAAAAAGAGCGAAGATCCCCTATTGCAGCGGCGCAAAGGGACATCCCCAACCAAACATCGCTCCAACCCCTTCCTGCCCTCACACTGAATGAAAACACATCACTTGCAGTACAACAATTATTAATTTGCAGCAAATTTTTTAATATAAACACTATAAAGTAACAGTTATTTTACCAGAACTGTTGGTTCAGAGCTAAGCAGCAGTAACTTTCTCCAGGGTTCATATTTTCTTATTTTAAATTAGTTATTCAAATTATTAAAGACTTACGGGCACAAAGAGAAACAAAAACCCCCATGTTTACCCAGACCTGAAACCTTTTTTGCATTACTGGACACAGTTACTTACACTGTTAAGGGAACTGTCTCTCAAGAAAGGGAAAAAAAAAGAAGTGGCAGCTTTTATTTGTTACGCTGACTCAGCCGAATGGTGGAACAAGAAACATTAAGCCCCAATCCATAACTTTTGTGGCTGCTCAAAGGACGTATTCTTCCTCGACACTGATAAAAGTTTAATATGTAGTTGCCCAGGTTTTTAATAAACTTGTCAACAAAAGAGCAAGGCAAATTGATGGGGACCTTCCCAGGAATAAATTCAGTTTCAAATAGGCTAAATGAGCGTGGAGGACAGGGAGGGGACGGTGCACGGGCGACTTTTGCTGGGCTTTGCAAAAATGGCACAATAGATTTTAGTGGGTGCATCTTATTGTCTCAAAGACAAGGCTTTAGGACAAAGCTGGCTTAATTTAAAGAAGGCAAAGTGGTGCAGCACAGCCCTGACACTGAGAGGGACAGAAGGGGCAGAGCCTGGACATAAATACCCATCTCACCCTGCCTGCACATTCCAGTCCCCTTCCCACAGCAGACCTGCTCAGGGACAAGCTGCAGTGTTGCTCCACGATTTTATCCCCAATCTCTCACTGCACACAGTTCAGGACATCCCTTTCAGGTATCACCTGCACAGCCACCTCCTCTGTTTGGCCAAACCTTCCTTGCTCCCTGCTCCATCTTTTCCTTTCAAATACTCAAGCTGAGCTTAATTCAAGCACAACACAATCCTTTTCCTCTGCTCTTTCAGAAGCTGTTTCCCTTTCCTGCAGTCCATAGCTACAAGCACTCCTCACTTTTTAGGGACCTACATCCCCATGGCCATGAGCTCCAGGCACTGCCCACCTCCTTGTCAGGTTGGGAGTGAAATGACCGCATGAGATTCATTACTTTCTGCTAGCTTCAATCAAGTTGGCATCTTAAATTATTAAGACTTGGGGTTTTTTTGTTAATTTGTTTACCCGAAGTAAACACAAATATTAAATCAGAGCTTCCAATAGTCTCGCTGCCAGGAAATTAACAAGCAAATTAACCCGCAGCCTCCCAGAAGGGAACACCAGTCTTTTCATCTCAGCAGCTGCTCGTGACACTTCGCTTCCTGTGTCACCGTCTCCCTCCTAACACCTGCCTTTGCTTGCACCAAACAGCTTGAAAAGCCAAAAGCCAAGTCCTGTCTCCAATGCCAGGTCACAGCTCAGATTGGAAGCGTGTCCCAGCCGTTGTGGTGAACTTTATTCTCAATTGCTCTTAGGTCACTGGATTCCTGCTCCTGTGGCTTTATCCGACTCCCCAAATGCCAGGGTTGACTTGCCTATGTAAGGTCTGTGCAGGGATGGCTCCTGTCCTTACAGCTGCTGGGTGACTTCTGCGGTTGGTGGTCACGAGTCCCACGCCTCCTGGCTGCCCAGATGCCACCTAATCCTGTCCCCCCAGAAGGGCAGCTGAGAATGAGCACTATTTATAGCAGTTGTTCCCCAGTTCCCCCAGGCTCATCAGTCTGCCCAGGGCTTTTTTAGATAGCGGCACAGGTCCCAGCACAGGCCATATCTGGGCATGGTGAGGCATTTACAGGCACAGCCCTGTTCTTCAGGAGAAAAAAAAAAGGAAAAGGAAAAAAAAAGGAAAACCCTGCATCTGTTGGAGATGTCAGTCACCTGCTTCCCTTGAGCCTCCTGAGCACCACCAGCAACTGTTCCAACTGCTAAAACGTTTGACTATCAAATCCTGCTTTAGTCAAGACATATCTGTGTCTGAAAGCCTTCCCCTTGCACACAAGGGGGTCATCCACCAGCACTGCTCCTCCGTACAGACTGCTCTGGGATACGGACTAGCCCAGGGATGCTCGCTGGTCCTGCTCACACAGTGCAAGCAAAAACGCCTCAACAGCATCACGGGGTGCTGCAGTGGTCAGGAGACAGCCACCCACAGGGACACTGCTCCACCTGTGGGTGCCCACCAAGGTGCTCAGAGCTGGGCGTGTACAGCTGGTTAAGCCAGCCTGGTGCTGGCAGGGTCACCCAGCACGCAGGATCACGGCCACACTGGTGACCAGCAAGCAGACCCACAGTGCTGGAGCACCCCACGGGCTCCATCACCCACCATCCTACCGGGATACCCCCCGGGCATCCACAGCTCCATGGGCTCATGGTTGAGGTCCAGCCTCCATACCTCACACCTTGCACCTGTTCCAAGGTGTGGGGAATGCAGATGAGTGTTTGCATGACAGCACGAGGGCAGAGGTGCACAGTCCAGGCAGCCTGTGCTGTCTCCCCAAATACACACCGGGCAGAACTGTGCAGGCCAATGCCAACCAAATCAGAATAATCTCGGCCTCATGTCCACCTTCACCCGCCTTGGCCACCTCCACCTTCAGCCTCACAGTGCAAACACAGCTTTAACAACTCCTCAGCAAGAACTTACTTTTCCTCAGAGGGAAACTGAGGCAGGCAAGCTACACAACTTGTCTGCAGCCCCAGCGAGCCAGCAGTGGAGTCCATGTTCTCTCCTGGCTCCCATCCTTGGAGCGCTGGGCTGCTCTCAGCGTGACCCCCTGCATCCCAGTGGGAAGGCAGCTCTCAGCATTGCTGCCTGCTTGGCTGAGGTGAAGAGCAACTTCAGCATCACGTGGCAAACATTTAACCCAGCATCTTCTCTGGGAGGCACCCACCAGTGCGGCACTGAAATCAGCCCTGGGCTTTCTGGGGAGGGATCCGAGCTGAGGAGCGAGGATATTTCTCTTGCTAGGAACACACCACCCCCTCGCCCACAGTCACTGCTAAGTGCAAGATGTGGTGAAAGTCTTTAAAAATAGATATATTCCCAAGCAATTCATGCTGCTTGCATCTGGCAGGGCAAACCTAGCATGGAAGCTCTTTCTTACTGACTAAAAAGATTGTTAGCAGCTCGAGGCTCGTGCAACCTTGACTCTCTCCTCCTCTCTACAGGGCCTTCTCTCGTTCTTGGCCTAAACTAGTCCTGGGAAACACAAGGGAAGCCCTGCCCAACTAGGCTGGTGTCAAAGGCAGGGAAAGATACTGCAGTGCAGTGCTGATCTCTTCTGCAATCGGACGTGCAGACTAGCCCGAGTGCTGAGTCAGCACAATTTCTTTTTTGATTGGTTGATCTGAGTAACATATTTTCAATGTATGCTAAAGGGGCAGCAATTAATACCTTTTCCCCCTTTCCCCACTTTCCCAAACCACTTCGAATCGAATGTACAAATCTCACCCCCAAAGTCACACTCTGGTCCTAAATATTCTGAGGCTCTTTCATTTTTAATTTAGGGCATTAAAAAAAAAAATTTGCAATCTAAGCGATGCTCACTTTGATCGACTTGTGCTGCTGCAGCTAAAATATCTGTCCTGCAGGTCAATCTAATCATGCTTAATAGCAGTTTATTCTTCAACGCAACATTTTTCACGTTGGGTCGACAGTTTTAAATGAGATTGCTGATGCACCCCTTTACTAATGCTTTTACCAGGGCCAGCACATCCCTTGAAATACTTGTGCAATAAAATGCTTTATTGCTCTTGATGAATGCACTATTAAACTTGAATTGCAAACATGCCCCCCCTTTAAAAAAAAAAAAATAGAGGGTGCTAGAATTTATGGGACCACCTGTCTTCCAACATTAAGTAATAGTAACAACTGTAATAATGGATCATCAATGTAACAAACACACAAAAGTACAGAAAAAAGAAAAACCCGCCAGGGAAAACCGCATGGCACAAATTTGTCCCTGTGCTCTCATGTGCACGTGCGAAATATCCATCTTATACCTGCCGGTAGTTCCGCTTACATGCGGGGAATTCATCTCCAGAACGGCTGGGTTTTGTGAGGCATAGAATAGAAAAATTTAACTAATTTGGTCCACTGGATTTATGGCTTTTACAATTCTCAGAGCTCCTGTTTCTGTGCCTGGCACTGCACAGTCCTCGGCTCGCAGGATGGATGGGCGCACCTGAGCATCCCAGCGCTGCGGGTCCAGCACGAGTGCTCCTCCTATCACACCCACCACGGCACTCAGGGCCAGGAGATGCTCACCAATTTATAAAAAGTTTAAGAGAAGTGGCTTTAATTCAGCTGTAAAATACAGCGGGCCCAATGCAATGTAACAGCTGCAGTTTTAATCCAAAGAGGTGTAAAAGGGATGAAGAGCTGCCATGGAGCAGAAGAATGGTGCAAAGTGGTTGGTGAAGGCCTGCAGCCATCACCTGCTTGCATTGGTGTCAACAGCAAGGCTACCATGGCTCTTGGGGGGCCACATCCAGCCCATTTCATTTTTAGCATTGCCCAAGCCCAGGTGACACCATCCATGGCAAAGCTTTCCCTGCCACCTCCGCTGCCATGCTGCCAGACAGCGCTCAGAATTATACCTTTGAAAATATTTACATAAAAAATAAATCTGAGCACTTAGCGACCTCCTAAAGTTAGCAATTCCATGTGATTAACAAGCATATTAATTCAGAGAGGCGGGGGGAAGGAGATAAAAATTGCATTACAAATGCAGGTATCTGCTCTAAATCAAACCGTGAACACCTTTGCAAGAGCAACATGCAATGGCACAGGGGTTCTGGTATAACTTGTGCTGAAAAGGGGAAGAAAATAGAGGGGGAGAAGAAAAAGGAAAATAAAAAAAAGGAAAAAGAAAATAGAAAAAAGAAAGAAAAAAGGAAAAAAATTTTAAAAAGAAAAATGAAAAAAGGAAGGAGAAGGGAAATGAGAAGGAGTGTGACAAAGAAAGCAAAGAAAGGAGGGGAATTTAATATATAAATTAGATATAATGTTATGTTATATTCAGAATGGTGAGAATACTCCTCATTCTTCATCCAGAGACTCAAGGTAACATGGCTGATTTACAAAGGAGCAGAATTGCAGTCCTGCGTGGAACCAGTGCCTTCCTGCCTGGGTTCAGCTTGTTTCCCAGCATCACCAGTTTCATATTCAAGTCGGACCCCAAAATGGGGCTGGACACCCACAGGACCGATCCTTGTGGGGTGATGGGGCCCAAGGATTGCCCCCAGGCAGGGTGGCTGCTGGTGGGGCTGAGCCTGGGGGCTGCTGCATCCCTGCAGCCGGGTCCTGAGGGACCACGCCGCAGCCAGCCAGGAACACCCCGGCTTTCCAGGGCCCAGCACAACCAGAGCGTCTGAAAAAGCCAACAGGATAATGTACACACCAGCCATCCTCCAGTGCAAACGCAGCCTTCCCAAAGCCACCTGGCAAAACAAGCAAAGGCTCCTACTCTGCTGGGAAGGGGCTCAGCACTGCCCACGCCTCCGTCAGCCATGGTATTTAATTTAAACAACAACAACAACAGCAGCAAAAAGCACCTTGATAAACCCCACAAATCCTACAGGTGGGAAATCTCCCCAGTAGCCCAACCTGCTTTTTCTCACCCACTGCTCACAAGCATCTGCTTGAGTTCCATCCCCCTTGGCGTACCTGGAACAAGTGATGGCGGCGCTCACCGTGAACAGAGACGGATAAAGACTCCCCAAAATCCAAACTCAGAGCCTCGATTGTTCCCATGCCTGGGGGAGGATGCTGCCATGGGAAAGACTTGATTAACCTCTGCATGACATGTCCTGGCACCACACCTACCAAACGCTGCCTGAGGACCCATGAGCAAGGCAAAGATGGAGTTGTGATTGCAGGGAAATCACTCAAAAGCAAAACGCTGCCCTCAGCGGCCCCACAGAGATGGAAACCGGGGTTTGGGAAACTGAGGAGCGGCTTTTTGAGGAGTTCAGCTTCGTACATCATTGCAACTTCACAGAAACATGAGGAAATTTGGGGCTGAAAGCTTTAAACCCTCGGGTGTGACTCCCGCCTAGGCAGAGCGTTAAATGTGTCTTTAAACCAAGTTTCTTTTATCTTGCCACATTACTGTAGGATCCTAGAAAAATAGCCAACTATTTTACATTGGATAATGTTACAAAGGAAAAGGCTTCCAGAATTAAAGGATCTAATTTTCTTATTCAAGACCCCTATATTCAGGGCACTCCTCTGGCTTTAGCTGCGATCCGCTGACCCGATGGATGGCTCACCACACTGACAAGGAAGGTCTCCTTCTCACCAGTTTTAAGCACGAAAAGTTCTAATGTGGGAAGGATTCAAAAAGCGGAATTTGCACACTAATTTAAAGCTAAAACACCGCACACCCGAGTCACAACTGTTGTCTCCTTTTCCTCTCTCTTCTTCTCCCCCCACCACTCATCTCCTTTTGTTGTTCCTAGATTTAAAGATCAGCCAGCTTTGTTTGCTTCCCATCCTTATTTTTGGGGTAAAAAGGGTGGATGGAGAAGCAGGAAAAGGGAGCGATTGGCCTGCATCCCTGTTAAAACCCAGGAGCGGACAGCCAGCTTTCCTCTGGCATCGCCTTTCAAAGCCCATGCCGCAGTCAGCATATTGAATATTTAATGTCCTGATGAGCATTTCCACCTGCTGACACAGGCAAAGTGACAGAACAATACACGCGCTGGAACAAGATCATCAATTGACTCCCCAGTCAGTCTGCCGGGTCAGGCAGTTAAAAAAAATAATAATATAAAATAATCTGTCTGTCTTTCTCCCCCGCCTTGCCCGGGGTCACACATTGCTCCTCTGAGAAGGATTCCCACCTGAAATACATACTTCTTTACATTCCATAGCTTGCCAGGTTCATATGGGCATATAAAGAAGTATGTCTCTCAAGCAGGTAGTTTCAATATGCGCATTTATATGGTCACAGGAGGAAAAATAACGCTGATTTACAATTTACATCCTGAGAGTGAGTTACGGCTCAGTTCAAACCAGCAGACTTTCCTCCTGCCCAGCCCATGTGCAGACAGACACACACCCCAGCTCCCTATCCTTGCGGGTAATGCTGGGCTGAGCCCCCGGCAGATGATGGATTTTGGGTCCTGGGAAGGGGAACTGCATAATTCACTGGACACAAAGCAGCAGAGATCCAGTGGCTGCCCTGGCAGGGGCTCTTTGAAACGTAAACGACACAGAGTAAAAGCCAGCCTCCCACTCCAGATAAAAAGTAGGTGTTTCATTCCAAATCATAAACTTCTAGCATTTAAAAAAGACAAAAATGTGGTTTAGAGGAAAGCCTTTGCTGTACACGCATATAGGTTTCATTTCAGACAAAGCCATGTGGGAGAAAGTTAAATATCTATCAATTCCCAATTGCCTCCATCCTACAATTTGGAAACAAAAAGCCAATTTGTTTTCAGAAAGCCAGGAATCGAATGGCAAGCTACTGATTTACAAACCACCACCGGGAAGGACTGCTCCATTCGCCAGAGTAAGAGAACTCATCAGCCCCAGACACGCGATTGCTTTATCAGTAAGTAGAGATTAAAGCATAGGAAGAAGAAAGCATCTTACCTAGTGAATCCAATGATTTTTCCTCTGCTGGTCACTGGGAGCGAGACACTAGCCCCACAGATAATCAACCCCCAAGAGATAGCACACCCCTTTTGGCGCGTTCAGGGCATTAAAAATAAAAAAAAATAATTAAAAATTGCTTCTAATAACTCATCCGGTTGAGCTCCACGCCAGCTAAGGGGCTTGGGGAAGACCTGCAGACATAAAAGGCAGCCAAAGCGAGGTGCTGGGAACTCGGGCCAAAGCCTTGCCGAGTTCTTCCCGCAGCCCCCGTGGGCTGCGCGCCCTGGACGGCACCGCGCTGTGCCCCCGTGAGGCTCGGTCCCGCACGCAGCCCTGCCTCTGCCCCTCTGCCTCGCCTCCCTCGCAGCCGTGCCGAGCTTTAAAGCTGCCTGAACAATGTGGGCCGAGTGGCAGGGCTGCGCTCGCCGCCCGGGCTGAATGGGAGGCTATAATGGGCAGGATTTAGGCAGGAGCGCGGCGGAGGTCACGGCGGGCGCTGCCTGCTCGCTCAGCAGGGCGGGCACGGTGCCTCCTCACCTGCGCCCGCCGCGGCCGCCGATCGATACCAATTTACAGGCAAATGTGCAATGGCTGCCTCCGTGTTAATGAATTTTACCGTTCCTCACAGTCTTCTAATGAACCCTTTAAAGAGGGTTTAAGTAAACTTAGCAAGTGGCAAACTAAGCACTTTGGAATACCTAATTGCATCGATGCTTCTCACTGCTTTTTAAAATATCACTGCCAGCTGGGGAGCAAATATTTCCCTGCGCCCCATCGACTTCCAGCACCACTGAACAGCCAAGGCCGCGTGGAGCCCGGGTGTAAATCCGCCGTGCTCAGCCCCGAGCCCCAAAATCCCTTCACGCCCCTCCTGCAACACCAGCACATGCCTCCGTCCTGGCTCTGTGCGGCTTCCCCCTCATTCCCTGCTTGTTGGCCCTTTTAACCATCGTTATTTGTCTCATTTAAAGGCAAATTTCAACCTCTAGTTTGGATTAAGGGGAAGAGAGATGGAGCTGTGGCACTGGTGTAATGCATGACTGCAGTGAAATTAAAGCAAAGGGAGAACTGAAGAGTGTGAGCTAAAGTCTGAGTGGTTCAGATTAAAAAAGACCCCAAGCAAACAACAAAAACAAAGTGTTGGTGGTGAGGTGTTGCACAGCCAAGCACTCCATGGTATTGAATTTCCTTCAGACTGACAGCAATAGGACAGCTACTGGACTTCTTGGGCTGTTAAACATCTGCACCTTGTACCCAATTTGATTTCCTCAAATGCATTTGACGTGGGCTGTCCTAAACAGTCCCCAACTTCTGCAGACCAGTGGGACAGCAGCTGCCAGCCACTTAAAGCGAGCTCTGTGGAAGGGCTTTTAAAAAATGACCTTATAAATCCTTACTAGAAGACAATGACACAACCACAGCAGCAGAGTTCATCGCGGCGATTTAAATTTGCTTTGAGGTCTTGGGTGGAATCTTATGCTTTCCAGGGTTGTGCCTTTTGGTGGAGGAGCAGACAAATGGCCATGATGGTGCCTCCAATGTAACATCAGAGGCACCCTGGGGATCCCATCCTCCAGCTGCCACCAGTAGAGTGGTCGTGGGTGAACATCAGCCACTATCCTCAACCCACCAGGGCTCGCTGAGCTCCTACACTTGCTCTTGGCAGAAAAACATGCGCAATAAAACTGTGGCTGCTCTGGAGAGAAAAATGGATGGAGACCTGGACCATGCAGAGGCCAAGGGGCAAAGAAAAGGGGAGGGAAGAGCCTGAGGTATTGCCTGAAGGCGAAAGGGGAAGGAGCAGGGTGAGAGGGATGGAAAGCAACATGCTGTATATCATATCCCTGCTCTGCCCCAGGCTCAAGGCACTGCTCAGGTCCAAGTGGCAAAGTCAAACTGAAGCTGTGCAGCACAAACCTTTGGGGACTTTGAAGTCAGCCCCTGTGTGGGGCTGGGCACTGGAGAAGGGAGACTCCAGGGGGCCGAGGTGGAGGCAGGTGCTCGTCCCAGCACAGCCCATGGCAGAGAGACTGGGCTCAGACCTTGGGAGCCACAGACACAACCATCTGCTCGAGAGGAACCCAGCAATTAAACTGACAGCACAAATCACGGATTTCTGCCTATACAATTACACAGTGCACGCTCCCTCCGGCACAGGCACACATCTACCTGTACCCAGAGTCCCCACACAGCCTGGAGATGGGCTATGTCTGGGTGATGCATTACACCTGCTTGTATATAGCATTTATATACCTATGCATAAAGATGCATATAAAATATCCATATGCATGCTATAAAATGTATCTAAATCTGCACGAGTGTGTGTGTGTGCACCACAGTATCCACCTTGCCAAACTGGTGTCTATATATTCATGTGATAGGTACCACCACTATCATATAAAATATAATGACCACAGTCAACTCTGAGTTGCAGAAGCAATAACAGTCAATTGATGCTACACTTCATGTAACCTGAATTCCAAACCCTTGCAGGAAAACCTAACTTCTCCTCCTCCCCAGATTCCCTTTCTGATAGTCCACAAACCATGCTCCTGTAATTAATACTCATTTCTAGGCATTTTAACAGTTAATTACTACAGCATTGAGATCATTGCAAGTTAGGCTAAGTTTAACCACCTCTCACCCTTTTGCTCTGCCTGATATCAGCTTATAGCACTAGTTGTTGCAAATAAATAAATAAAGCCCCAATCCCCCCAGGTGTCATTAGCCAGCCTGTGTCTGAATTAGGCATTTAAAGGCCGGTTTAACCTTGCAGAACGGTTGCATGTCAAAGTTCTAACATTTCAGTTCAGATTATTCTAGTGCACTGCTTGCTCTGCAGTTTGTTAGTTTTTGGTTTTTTGTTTTTTGGTTATTTTTTTTTTAAATGCGGAGTATGCCACAGCAGAACAAAAAAAAGAGGGGGTGAGGTTTCCTAAGCGATCTACACATTAAACACACACCCAGCAAATCCCCACACAGACACACACACACATCCATTTGTGTATGCAGAAGCCCACATTTAAGTCCCCGGGTAAGTTGGATTGGCAGGTAAGTCCTGCATTGGCCAGGAAAGTATTTAAACCAAGCTGAGCTGGTAGCGGTTAAAGGCAAGACAGGGAGCAGAAGAGAGGGAAAAAAAAAAAAAAANACGGCTGGGGGGGGCTGGAGGAGGGAGGGGGCAGCTCTGAGCTCTGGTCAGGACGCGAGTCCACCTTTCCAGTGCTTATATACCCAACGAAGCATCCCAAACACGCACCCCCGGGCGCGCGGCCCCTGCTCCTGCTCTTCCCTCCCTGACCATATTTAGTCAACCACGGCAAAAAATAGCCCGTCAGCTGGAGCCTGCCGAGCAGGGCTTGGAGTTCAATCGCTCCTCGCAGCCCATTGACTACTGGTCCTGCAGGGTCCTGACTCTGCCTTTTTTTTCCCCTCTGCTATTNAAAAACAGGGACAACAGGAGAGGAAAAAAAAAAAAAAAAGAAGACATACCAGTTAGGAGCTTCTGTTGCAGCAGAGGACTCACCAGAGCACTAGCTGAAAGCTGAATCAGCTTTCGAGAGTTAGGGATGCATAGAGGAGGGTCATGGAATCACAAGGTAATAATGCGCTTCATGCTGCAGCCGTCAGCCTTCTCCTTATAGCCAATCTCTAATGCAGGAAGGGAACAGAGAGCAGGCCCAGGGATGGGATTAGTCCTCACTTGGAGAGAGAAAAAAATAAATAAATAAAAAAATCANCGGCAAAAAATAGCCCGTCAGCTGGAGCCTGCCGAGCAGGGCTTGGAGTTCAATCGCTCCTCGCAGCCCATTGACTACTGGTCCTGCAGGGTCCTGACTCTGCCTTTTTTTTCCCCTCTGCTATTTTTAGCTAGGCCAAATAAAGAGGGAGCTCATCTTACTACTCTGTGCCGGCCCGAGGTTTCACGGGGCCCTGGCTATGTTTGGTAAGCGCTGGTGTTGAGAGACACTGAGCGGAGACCTTGTCCATGCAGGAAAACCCTCGGCTGTCTCCCACTTTGGTCCTTTTCTTCTCCTTTTCTTTCCTTCATTTATATTTCTTCCTCCATGGTAGAAAGGTTTCCAGGTGAGAAGGTGGGGAAGAAGCTCAAAAGATCCTGATTTTCACCTTACAGAAGGAAGAATTGCGTTTCAAAAACCTCATGCTGGGGCCAAGTCCTTCACCACCGTGTCCTGGGCACCTCATTGTCTGGCCAGGTCTGTCCTCCTGTGTCTCCCAAGGTGCTGAAGGCTGGGAAGGTGTTGGACTTTCTGCCCTACATGGAGAGCACTGGGGAGCCTCGTTGCCAGGCAGGGAAACCCCCCTGTCAGGGTGGCTAGTGTGCATCACCAGCACCGCGGTGTCTCCCGGGTTATGAGGCCACAGGATCTTCCCAACCTCCAAAGTTTCATCCAGTGGTGCAGCAGGGAGGGGAGATTTTGGCAGTGCAGGCACTGCCCTTGGCTTGTGCCCAGAGTAGCAGGTGAACATCTCTAGAAACTTGAGTTACACCCAGCTTCAAAGGGAAGATGTCCAGGGCCCTGGGGAGGTCACCTGGGGAGAGCAGATAAATGATGACAGACATGGCAACGTCTGCACTCAGCCACCTGTGCTGCTTGCTTGCAGCAGACCCCCATTCTGGAGCACCTCCCCAGTCCCATGTCCCTCCCTGCCAAGCCCTCTGCAGGTCTCCACACCTCATTGAGGCTCCCCAGAAGGACCATGCCATCTCAGAAGCCAAGGGCACCTCATGCTGCTGCCAGACCAGCGCTGTGGGTGGGCTTTGGGAGGGACCAGCACCTGGCAATGGATGCGTGGGTGGTGGTGGTTGGATGTGGATCTGGTTGGGAAGTTTGCATGAGCCTGGTGAGGTGCCCAGCACCCTCTGCTCCAATCAGCAATCCACGGATGTGGAGTGACGTGTGACAGGGATGGCCAGCACCGTGACCCCAAAGGACACCTCCTCTTAGGACATCCATGTGAGACCGTCAGGCAACACTCATCTGAGGCTGTTGCACTTGTTGGGAGCTGATAGCAAGACATGTAAGGATAGGAAATGCCTGCAGGAACCACCCCACAGTGCCACAAGGTGGGAAGGGCTCCCAGGAGGTCCCAGAGGTGTGTCCCTGTGCTTCTGGAGGTCCCCAGCTCTGAGGACAATGCCAGAAACAGCCACTACCAGTGACGTGTCTGCTCTCTGTCCTGGGCTGCTGTGGCTTTTTCTCTGTCTCAGCCTGAGCCTCTGCTGGGAACCTGGATCCCCTCTGCTGTCCCCACTCCCAAGGACAGGCTGTCAGTGTTCAGACAGCCCAGGACAGGTGTGTGGAAGCAAAACCTCCAAGTCTGGTGTCCTGGTGGTGCCAGAGCTATCTCTGCAGTGACCACAATATAAAGCAGCCCTCAGGCAGCTCTGTCTGACCCCAGAAACCAAACCTGCCACCCCTCATGGGACTGGCAGGGGGGACAGAGACTGTAGGAGAGCCTCTCCCCTGTCCCCACTCCTCTGCCCCAGCATGGTCCTTGTGATCACCACTGGCCCCTCTGCACCCTCAGCTCATTTTCCCATGGAACAGCTGGGAATCTCCCCGCAATGACATAAACCACTGTTGGGTTTTTCTCCTCCCTTTTTCCATTGTTGCAGGGATGCCCAAGCTGCTCCTCCCTGGACATCAGTCAGGACTGTCAGTGCTTACCCAGCCCGTGCCCTTTCAATAACTGGAGCCATGGAAGCCCTTCTCCACCCTGACTCACTCAGGATCACCTCAGGAAGGCCTTTACCCAAAACACCAGCCCAGCCAGCACAGGAGAACATTGCCTGGTACTCCCTGGGGAGCACCTGGGGCTTTTGAGAACCCGAGTGCCAGGAGCAGCAGGTTCTCATGAAGTTTTGGGGTACAGCTGAAATCACAAAGTGCCCGGGCTGTGTGGGTGCCCGTGCCCCTGCCCCGGCTGCAGGGGAGCTCCTAGGAACCACTCACTCTTACAGGCACAACCATGCCCTTCTTTGGATTGAGTCAGTTGTTATCACCTCCCTGACAGGTTCCCCAGGGTTGAGAATCCACACCGAGATATGTTGGGAACAGGAGCAAACTATAAAGGGAGATGAACCAACAGCAAATCTCTGAGATTGTTTGAAACCCAAACCTGGGTTTAGCACACAGATTTCTTCTCTTCACTAATTGCTTTAAAAAACACACTCACCCTTGAGCTCCTAATGGGACTAAAATATCTGTGTTCTCTCCAAAGTACATGGCATCTTTTTATCAGGGCTTGGTTTGGGGCTTGTTCCATGGGCTGATAATGCTGGGAGTTTGGGATGCGGGCAGTGCTGGGAGAGATGGGGCCTGGATGTGCAACCACCACCATCAGACAGGCTTTATATATAAGTGTGTGTGTATATATATATGTATTTATTTGCATACATATGTACACATATGCCTAATAATATATTCATGTGTGCACATAATAATTCTGCTTTAAAACTCCTCTAAACGAAGAAATTTGGGGAAGCTGCTCGGCAGCCTGTAAAACTGAGCCAGTTCAAAGTGATATGTGAGAGATTGCAACACTCCAAACAAAATGCAAGATGTTACTTTAAAAGAACCAGGCTCAGGCTTTTGAATTTATGTAACCTAAACTGATTTTGTCTGTTTAAAATTGTTGTTGCGTGTTGGGAATCTCAAAGAGGTGAGGAGCAAAGCTGCAGACGTTTCCTTTGGAGTCCAAGATTACAAGCCCCTTTGCTTCTCCCTTCAGCTCCAAAGCTGTTAATGGTTTGCTTCATTTTATTAACAGCAGACAAGAAAAAAAAAATTCCTCCTCGGAGCCTGTGTGAGGTGACAAGCTGGATAATAACAGCTCCTTTGGAAGTTTTTATAGTGCATTAGGCAAACATAGTGGATGTTTATAGACTTTTAAAAATGCTGATTATATAAAAATGCATTTATAGCCTTCTAAAATACCAAGCTACTGTAATATAAATATTTCCAATAATAAAAACGAAAAATGCGGATTATTGGCTTGATTGGAGCATTTTTTAAAATTGATTTCTCCTTTTCTTTGGGCCAAAAGCTGATCTCAAACCATAAGACTGGCCAATACCCTGTGAAATGAGTCAGGTCAGTCAGGTTTTCCCATCCTGCAGAAGATGCTGCACTGTCCTGGGGTGAAGCCAAACTGACTGAACCCTGCACCCCATTCCACTCTCCAGCACCTCAGACACCTCTGGCTCAAGGGAGCTCCTGGAATGCCCATTGCACCCCCAGCCTGCTGGCCCAGCCACCTTCCCTCCTGCCTGGGGCTGAGGAGGCTCCTGGTCACCCAGTGCTTGGTCTTCCTCTGTTCTCCACAAGAACTTGTATGAATAATTAATTTTTTATTGGCACAAAAGCCTGAGCATGGCTCTGTCCTGTTCTCGGCTGATAAGGTTGCTGGGGATGTGCCTTCTCCCTTTCTTGTCTTTTTTTTTTTCCTACTTTGACACAAAATTCCATCAGTAGGTGGAATTGGCTTTTGCCAATGGCAGTTGTCTCAACACAGATAAATTCTTTCAAAAAATTAAGCTTCTGACAATTTGGCATGTTCTTACCAAAAAATACTCCAAACACTTAGTGAAAAATTAATTATTTCTTATTTTATAAAAGCAATCCTTTTTTTTTTTTTTCTTTGTCTTTTATTAATAATTGGGAAAGACCAACTCTGGGCTTTGGAGCTGCCTGCAAAGTCCCCAAAGTCAGCATGAGATCAGGATTTTAAAACATACAATACACAGTTTAGCCCAAAATGAAAGGATTTATTTCAATTTCAACTGCCTGGAGCTAATTTTTCTCCTTCTGGTCATTTAAGTTCTATTTTTTAAATAAAAATCACTTTTTTTTTCTTCAGTGTCTCACCTCTCTGGTAACAGAGCCAATTGCAAAATGTCCCATTACTTAAGAAAATCTCAGCCCCGGTGGTGAGGAAGGATGGAGGGAAGATGCTGCCTACAGCTCTGCCACCAGATGAAAGCAGCAATTGCATCACCATTTTGCAACGTAACAGTGCTTAAAAACACATCTCACAACTTCTCCCAGAGACCAGCTCCAACCTTCCCTGCTGCACACAGACATAACCCATCTGTGTGACACACACAATTCATGCCATATAATGAAAAATGTGGGCTAGGTTTATTTTTTCCCCCCCCCCACGGTTTTTTCCTTTCATTTGGTGTCTCTAACAAGGGAAAGAAAATAAAATTGTTTTCCAAACTAAAGACAAATGGAAGTGATGTTCATCGACAGCACAGCAGTGACACCTTTTCCCCTCAAAATCCCAGTGTGGGAGGCAGTGCTGTGTTGGTCTCCCTTGTTTGATTGGGAAACTGAGGCAGGAGAAGGAGTTGCTTTGCCTGGGAAGGAAAGGAGCAGCCGAGGGGTGCTGGGGCTGTCCCCCAGCTCAGCCACCTCCAGGGTTTATCAGCCCCTCACTGCTGGCAGATGAAACAGTGGCATTAGAGATAACTGAGCCAATCACCCACAGCTGACTTGAATTCATTCACATGTTGGAGCCTTTTTGTTGTTTTTTTTTTTTTTTTTTTTTAGCT